>PVIA01005267.1:0-47928 GCA_004024845.1 Tonatia bakeri
GTTCAGCCATGCAAGTAGTCACTTCGTTACCCATCTGTCATCTTACCAGCCACTATCCCAAGGCTTCAAAAGACTGATACATAGCAGAAATGAAAACAGCCAGCATACCTCTTCAACAAGATAACCCAACTAAAGGTATTTAGTTTAGCTTAAACTCCCTAAAACATCTAGTGGGGACCAATGGCTAAGGTTCGTCAAAAGACTGGTCTAAAACAGCAATTTTCAACTGGTGTGCCACAAAAAAATTTAAAACATGTAATACCTAACTATTTAGTTGGGGTACTGATTATACCCCAGATTGTCAAATAAAAAAATGACAACAGCCATCACAATAACTGGTATGAATAAATCAAAATTATACCTAATTTTCTAGTCAAATGGGCAAAAAATGTATTTCTTGGTGTGCTGCAGAATCTTAGTAATTAGTTTGTGTACCATGAGATGGAAAAGTCTAAAAAATCACTAGTCTAAAATGTAACACAAGAAGTACCATTCACAGGCACCTTGACACAGCTGTTCCTCTAGATATATGCAAGGTCTGTCCAGAAGGCATCCAGCCATGTAGTATGAAAAATAGAAATATTTACTGAAGATGTAAGATATAAGATATCTTGTACAGAGGAGAATAACAACTCAGTGCCCTTCAAAGTAGGTACCTTGGGACTTCACACAATTCTCCCAATCACCATCAGCTTCCCTGTCAAACTTTCCTGAATCTTATCAATCAATGGTCTAAAATTTCTTCCCCTTTTAAAGGTGATTTTAGTTTTGGGAAAAACCAGAAGTTGCAGCGCACCAAATCTGGGCTATAGGGGGGCTAAGTCATCTGAGTGATTTGATGTTTCGCAAAAAAACTGCACTAGATGTGATGGCTGAGCTAGAGCATTGTCATGATGAAGCTTCCAATCACCAGTTGCCCATACCTGCAACCTTCTGAATGATCCCAATAGTTTCTGAGGGTGAATGTTCAAACTTAATGCAAAATATGATGCAGATTTGTGACTCTACTTGCCAAGTCATTTTGAATGTGATGGCCACACAGCACACCTCCTCACTCAACTCACTTCTACTTTCCCTATTGCCTAGTACAGTGAAGTGGTCAATGTTCACAAGTGCACATTCCACTCCACTCTCCTTGGCTGCCAGTTTACATTCATGTTCAATGTAAACGCTCTCATTATCTTAACAATGGCTGGACTTTTTCCAGATACAGCTTGTCATATATTCACCCTAATACTAACTGGATTTGAGGACTGACATCACTCCAATTAAAATAGAGAACACACACAAAAAAGCTTTTTCTGAAGCATTCCCTCCCAAAAAATTTACTGAAATAGTCCACATAGAGGCCTAGAGCAAGTCCCATTGGTAACAACATTTTTATTCTACTTTTAATCCCTTTTTTTACATTTAACTCCATTTTAAATCACTGCTATAATACAAGTAAAGTAGTCTTATTATAGATATGAACATGCTATTTCAAAGAACAGAACTAAATAAAGCAGAAAGTGAACATTATCTGCACCACATACCCTCATCTCATCAGTGAAAACAGTTAGCAGGTGATACTGTCTGACACTTTTTAGAATGTAAACATACGTATGTACACTCTCAGATACAATATTTTTTATTTTTTAAGTTTGCTACTCTTTTATTTTACTTTCTTTTAAATGATATCTTATTGATTATGCTATTACAGTGATCCATATTTTCACCCTTTGTTCCTCTCCACCGAACACCCTCACTCCCTTAGGCAATCCCTCACCACTGTTCATGCCCATGGGTCACACATATAAGTTCTTTAGCTACTCCATTTCCTATACTGTCCTATACATCCCTATGGCTATTCTATAACTACCTATTTGCACTTACACCTATTCCCCTCACCTATTCCCCTCCACCTCCTCCCATCTGGCATCCATCAAAAACTCTCGGCAACCATGATTCTGTCTCTGTTCTTCTTGTTCACTTAGTTTGTTTTTTAGATTCAATTGTTGATAAATATGTATTTATTGCCATTTTATTGTTCATAGTTTTCATCTTCTTTTTCTTAAATAAATCCCTTTGAAATTACATATAATAATGGTTTAGTGACGATGACCTCCTCAACTTCTTCTTTTCTGGGAAGCTCTTTATCTGCCCTTCCATTCTAAATGAGAGCTTTGTTGGGTAGAGCAATCTTGGCTGTAGGTCCCTGCTTTTCTTGATTTCGAATATTTCTTGCCAATCCCTCCTAGCCTGCAAAGTTTCTTTTGAGATCAGCTGACAGTCTTATGAGAACTCCCCTATAGCTAACTAACTGCTTCTCTCTTGCTGCTTTTAAGGTTCTTTCTTTGTCTTTAACCTTTGGCAATTTAATTATGTGTCTTGGAGTGGGCCTCTTTGCGTCCATCTTGTTCAGGACTCTCTGTGCTTCCTGGACTTACATGCCTATTTCTTTCACCAAATTAGTCAAGTTTTCTTCCATTATCTTTTCAAACAGATTTCCAAATTCTTGCTCTTTCTCTTGTCCTTCTTGGCACTGCTATGATCAAATGTTGGAAAGCTTGCGGTTGTCCCAGAGGTTGCTTTCACTATCCTTGTTTATTTGGATTCTGTTTTCTTCTTGTTGTTTTGATTGGTTTTTTGTTTCCTTATGTTCCAAATCATTGATTTGGATCTTGGCTTCATTCACCCTAGTGTCGTTTCCTTGTAAATTGTTCTTTATTTCAATTATGTATCCTTCGTTTCTGACTGGATGTTGTTCATGCTGTTGAGGATCTCACTAAGATCCTTCAGCATCCTGATAACCAGTGTTTTGAATTCTGCATCTGATAGATTGTTTACCTCCATTTTGTTTAGTCCTTATTCTGGAGTTTGGATCTGTTCTTTCATTTGCACCATGTTTCTTCGGCTCCTCATTTTCCCAGCATCCCTGTGTTTGTTTCTACATATTAGGTAGATGTGTTATTGACTCTGTCTTGGGAGCATGGTCTAATGTAGTAGGTGTCCTGTACACTCAAGTGGCACAGCCTCTGCTATCACCAAAGCTGGATACTCACAGTGTGTCCTTCATGTGAGCTGAGTACATCTTCCTCTTGTAGCTGAGCTTTGATTGCTGTCAGCAGGCCAATGGGAGGGATTAACCTAGGCCAGTCCATTGGAAGGACTGGTTGTGACCACCGTCCACCAACCTCCACCCTCCTTGGAGGATAAGCTGTGCAGGGGTAGGCTGGTGGTACTCCAACATGGTATACAGCTGTCCACTGGTTGTACAGGCCCTGGGTTTTATGGGGTAGTACAGGCCAAGTCAGCACCCACCTATGTTTTGCTTGAGGCCATCCTGCTTGAGCTGTAGAGCAATCTAAGATGTCTGATACTTGAGCTGAGCTTGGAGATTCCCAAAGTCAAGGTGTGAATCTGGGCTGGTTGGCTGCTGCCAGGGCTCAGGTCTCACTGACATCAGCTGTTGTGAAGCATGAGTCAAGACCAGCCACTCATATGGAAAAGCCACTTTTAACAGCTGTAAATTGGGTGGGACAGAGCCTCAGGGGATCTCCAGGGCAGGGCAAACAATGTTAGCCAAGTTGATGGAATCTCATCTGCCTGCCAGGTCTGTGGCTCTAGACACCTTTCTGTCTGGGAGAAAGCTGTCCCTCAGCACTTACCTTGATGTCAGATACTTCAGTTCTTCCATTTATGCCACTAGTGCCTTTCAAACTGTTACCCTAGTCCTGGAGCTCAGAGGAAGTGAGTCTGAGTAAATCTGTGTATTGGTTCCTTAGGAGGAACTGCTTGGGACTCCAAAAGTTTCTTCCCAACTCAATCCCTGCTGGACTTTGCAGTCAGAAGTTAAGGGGACTTCTCTTCCTGGCACTGGAACCCTGGGCTGTGGGGGCCTGGTGTGGGGCTAGGGATCCTCCGTCCTAAGATATCCCTCCTGATTTTTTTAAAGGTTTTATTTATTTATTTTTAGAGAGAGGGAAAGGGAAGGAGAAACAGAGGGAGAGAAACATCAGTGTGTGGTTGCCTCTCATGTGCCCCCTGCTGGGGACACAGCCGGCAGCCCAGGCACATGCCCTGACTGGGAATCAAACTGGTGACCCTTTGGTTTGCAGGCCCATGCTCAATCCACTGAGCTATACCGGCCAGGGATCCCTCCTGAATTTTTATCCACCACACATGGATAGGCTACTAGCCCATTCCATATCTCCACTCCACCCCTACCAGTCTGGATGGATATGGTTTCTTTAAGTCCATAGTTGTCAGACTTCTATTCAACTCAATTTCTGATAGTTTGGAGTGATGGCTGTTCTATAATTTAGTTGTAATTTTGATATGGTTGTGCAAGGAGTCAAGCCATTTACCTATGCTGTCACCTTGACCAAAATGCCATGATATTTTAAAAACCAGTGTGGCAATTTAAGCATGTCTGACTCTTCTAGTCTTTTGTTCCTCCCATCCTCATCAGAAGTTATGAGTGAGTGAGAGTGTATGTGTGTGTGTGTGGTATGTTATATTGTGTTTGTTGCTGTGTAGCGCTTATTAAATTTTTACCAACAAAGTATTCTTCCAGTGCAAACTGTATTGACTCAACTGATTTACTAATTTATTAAAGACCATAAGTAAACTATTTCTAAATTTTTCAATGTTCACATTTAGTTTACTAATATAATTATCTTCTGTTTATGTTACTTTTAATGTGAAGTTTACACTAAAGATCCAAGTTTCTTTTGACTATATCGAATTTTATCAAGCAGAGACTTTATCATCAAGAGTTTTCAATGTATAAAGATTTAATATATATGAGCATTATAACATAAGAGGAGGCAAATGATTTCTATGTCTCATCACAAGTATATGAAAAGCTATGTATGTGTACTGTAATTCCCCTAGCAACCAACAAAAATCTGTATAAAGAGGTAAGTCCAAAAGCCAACATATAAATTTAAATGGATTACTGAAAAATATTCAAGAAACCCAAAATAAGATAGACAAGAGAGTGAAACAAAAATAGAAGGGAAAACAGAGAACAAATAATAAAAAAGCAGGCCTATATCCAAACATAATAATTTCACTAAATGTAAATGGTCTGAGCACAGTAATTAAAAGAATGATCAACAGACTAAACTTAAAAAAAAAATAACAAGATGCTATATGCTGTCCACAAAAACCCCCCTCCAATAAATATAGATAGGATGGAAATATAGAATGGAATGCAAAAACTGGAAATAATAGACCACAAAAATACTAAAGAAGACTTTAGAACAAATAAAATTATCAGAGAAAAAGGAAAATGTATAATTATAAACAACTCAGTCCCAAAAAGACATAATTCTAAATGTTTCTGCATTTAAAAACTATAGCTTCAAAATACATCAATGAAAACCTAACAGAAATGGGAAAAATCCACTATTATCTTAGGAAAATTCAACATTCTTCTCTCAATAACTGATAAAACAAGTAGATAGAAAACCGGCAAGATCAGGGAAGACATGAAAACCCTTATCAATCAATTTTACCTAACTGACATTGACAGTATACTCCACCTCACCCAACTAACAGTAGAAAATACAGGGCATATGAAACAGTCATCAGGGTAAATCTTATCCAGGGACATAAAACAAACATTCATCAAGTTAGATCTTATCCAGGGACACGACAAATTAAGAACAAATGAAATCACAGAATGTCCTCTGACATGGAATCAAATAAAAGAAAGCTATCTGGGAAACCCTCAAATATTTAGAAATGAACAAACCCTCCCAAATAACCAATGAGCCAAAAAAGAAGTGTCAGGGAAACTAGAAAAAAATTTGTACTGAATTAAGGTACAGGGATTAAGAAGCATACTTGGTAGGTACAAAATAGACAAGGGCAGGTTAAGAATAGTATAGGAAATGGAGAAGCCAAAGAACTTATACGTACAAGCCACAGACATGAATTAACGGTTGGATATTGCTGGAGCACACGGTGGTACTGGGTGGAGGGGGGCAAAGGGGGAAAAACTGGGACAACTGTAACAGTATAATCAATAAAATAGACTTTAAAAATGGTAATAATAATAAAAACAGGAACAGAAATCAATGAAACAGAAAAATAACAATGTAAATGAAACCAACAGCTGGTTCTTTTATAAGATCTTAGAAAAAAAAAAAGATAAACCTCTAGCCATACTGACTCAGAAAAAAATGAGAAGACACAAACTTCTAATATCAGGAATGAAAACCCCAAAAATATTCTTCAGCTGGCAAATGAATAAACAAACTGGTGTATACCTTATATTGGGATACAACTCAGAAATAAAAAGGAATAAACTATTGGTACACTCAACAATATGAATGAATCTCAAATGCATTATGTTAAGTAAATAAAGCCAGACCCAAGAACCTAGGTACTGTACAAACAACTCATTTATATGATATTCTGAAAAGGGTAAAACTACAGTAACTAAAAAGAAATCATTGGTTGCTATGGCCTAGAGGTAAAGAGATGGAAATGACTTTAAAAAGGCATGAGGAAACTTTACAGTAATAGAAATGTTCTATACTGACTTCTGGACAAGATGGAGGCATAGATGGACACATTGTGCCTCCTCATACAACCAAAATTAAGGACAACAAAAATTTAGAAACAACCTATCAGATGCACAGTTCAAAGCACTGGTGATCAGGATGCTCACAGAATAGGTTGACTTTGGTCATAAATTAGATGAACACTAGATGAAACTAGAAAAAAATTTGTTCATTAGATGAACATTAGATGCAGACTACGATAAGAGAAATGAAGGAAAATGCACAGGGAACCAATAGTGAGGGGAAGAAAACTGGGACTCAAATCAATGGAGTGGACCAGAAGGAAGAAAGGAACAACCAAACAGAAAAGAATGAAAAAACAAGAATTCAAAAAACTGAGGAGAGGCTTAGGAACCTCCAGGACACCTTTAAACGTTCCAACATCCGAATTATAGGGGTACCAGAAGGGGAAGAGGAAGAGCAACAAATTGAAAACTTATTTGAACAGATAATAAAAAAGAACTTGCCCAATCTGGCAAGGGAAATAGACTTCCAGGAAGTCCAGGAAGCTCAGAGAGTCCCAAAGAAGTTGGACCCAAGGAGGAACACACCAAGGCACATCATAATGACATTTCCCAAGATTAAAATTAAGGAGAGAATCCTAGAAGCAGCAAGATATAAGGGGAGGGTAACCTACAAAGGAGTTCCCATCAGACTGTCAGCTGATTTCTCAAAAGAGACCTTGCAGGCAAGAAGGGGCTGGAAAGAAGTATTCCAAGTAATGGAAGGCAAGGACCTACATCCCAGATTGCTCTCTCCAGCAAAGCTTTCATTAAGAATGGAAGGGCAGATAAAGTGCTTCCCAGATAAGGTCAAGTTAAAGGAGTTCATCATCACCAAAGCCCTTATATGAAATATTAAAGGGACTTACCTAAGAAAAAGAAGATAAAAAATATGAACCATAAAAAGACAGCAAACTCACAGTTATAACAACCACACCTAAAACAAAAGCAGACTAAGCAAACAACTAGAACAGGAACAGAACCACAGAAATGGAGACCACACAGAGGGTTAGCAACAGGGGAGGGGGAGGGGAGAGAGGGGGCAAAGGTTACAGAGAATAAGTAGCATAGATGGTAGGGAGAAAACAGACAGGGGGAGGTCAAGAATGGTATGGGAAATGTAGAAGCTAAAGAACTTACGAAACATTGACATGAACTAAAGGGAGGGAATGTGGGTGGGAGGGGACATGCAGGGTGGAGGGGAATGAAGGGGGGGAATGGGACAACTGTAATAGCAAAATCAATAAAATATATTGAAAAAAATGTTCTATACCTTTGTTGTGGTTGTGGTTACATAACTGTGTTCTTTGTCAAAATTCATACAAATTATCAAAAGGATTATTTTAGTGTACGTAAATTATACCTCAATAAACCTGACATCACACACACCTGTCCAAACGAGACAAACTTTTAAAAACAGTTAACAGGTAAAAAAGTTAGCTGCATTCTCAATGAATAAATGGTCAGTCAACAAAGTTAACAGACTTCATATAAACAGTGAATGAGCATTTAAGAAAACTCAACCCTATTTTTAGTAATATCTGTTTTTTTTTATTAAAGGGTATTATGTGGCTTCTATATGAGGTAATTAAATACAGAGGTGAGCAAATCAGATTTACCGCGGAGGAGGATAATGGTGGAAAGAAGGGGAAGGGACTAGACAAAAGAATATGTATGAATGGCCCATGGACATGGACAACAGTGGGGGAATTAATTGTGGGAGCAGGGCAGTGGGATGGGTGGAAGGGGGTGAAGGGGGAAAAATTAGGACAACTGTAATACATAAAATGTAAAATTAAGTAAAAAAGGAAAAATAGATTTACAGTTTTAAGTACGTGAAAAGTTTATTTATATTATTACATCATTTATATTACAACTGTAAACCTACCACTAACCATCACTATGTATTATTTCAAATACTCCCTACAACCCCAGAAAATACGTAAGAAAATACAAATGAAAACTACAATGTACTTAACTCTGTCTCACGCACTGAGTTGGTAAAGCTAAAGAAATGCACAAAGTCTAAATCCTAACAAGCCTTCACAGTAACAGGTAGACACACTCTCTGCTGACAAGGTAAACTGATTCAATCCTTTTTTGGAAAGTAATGCTACAAAGTATTAAATTAAATAAAACTTAACTAAATATTCTCAATCCTGGGTTTTTTCCCGTAAAGTAGATACATAAATATGCATATTCATATCAGCCCCCATATAAATACATTTACAAAGATATTTTTACTAAAATAATTTATAAGGAGGAAAATAAACAACTATTCACTAAAAAGGAGAATGATTAAGCCAGAGCTGATAAATTTCATACAGTATGCAACCTCATTATAGTATAAAAGCATAACATATTACTTTCTTATCCCCTATTTGAGGGTTCAGATTCATTAAAAATTTTATATCACTTTCAAATATTTTTGTAAGTGGTTACAATGGCAATTTTCAACTATTTTTATCTCATGGTACACATAAACTAATTACTAAATTTCTGCAGCACACCAGAAAGTGTATTTTTTGGCCACTCTGACAAAAAAAAATAGGTATAATTTTGATTCATTCACTCCAGACAGCTATTGTTTGTTGTGCTGGCTCTTGCAATTTTTTTACTTGACAATCTAAGAGAAGGAGGTCAGTGCCCCTGACTAAACAGTCAGGTATTACATTTTAAAAATTCTTCAGGTACAATGGTTGACTAAGCAGTCAGAAGTATACTATTAATCAAAAAGCTATCAGACAAGAGTGTACAGATGGATCACAAGCTTATCAGCATGACTAGAAATATGCAACTTTCCAGTATTATAGGGATTTTCACCAGAACTTCCAAGAATTATTGAGGATACTATATTCAAAAGTGAGTTAGTAATATAATCTTCATAAACAAGCTCAATTAAAAGACAAGAAAATAGTACTCAAAACTGGCAAAATCCGGTGTTACCCAAGGTCTCCAAACCAACAGGTAACAAACAGACAAAAGACAAAGGATGGGGAACAGGTCTTCACACTTATATATATGTATTTTTTAAATAGGAAGCTACCCATTCATTCATCTGAACAAAATTTTTATAAGATCTCATTTAAATCTTAAAGTTCTCCCTATCCCCACTGAAGGGGGAGAGAAACAAATAAATTAAAATAAATATACTGGGTGGGCCATATAGTTAGTTAGTTAGTTAGTTAGTTAGTTAGTTTGTTTGTTTTAAGTGTAACTGGTAGGGAGACTCGCCAAAAGTATTGGTCCTAAAATACAATTAAGACATAACACCTCTAAGTAGGAAAGGGGCACTCCTGTAACACTAAATCAATTTCCAGGAATACACTTTCCAAGAATTCTTAAGGACAGTATTAATGGCAACTGCTTTCTAGAGAAATGAAAAATGTCTCCCCAAACAATTCCTGACTGCACAAAAAGTGCTGTGACTTAAGAAGAGTCCCACAGGCTTTGTCATTAAGTAACTCTTCTTAGTAATATTACATAATTTCTTGTTTTTAATGTTAACCCCTGAATATTGCAAAAATCCATATTGTCTCTCTCTTTAGTTCTCAAGTCCATAATGTCTTTTCAGCACCTTATAAGCTGGTCCACGCAGAATGAGCATGAGTTCTAAAACACACATCACTTGTCCTCATCTTTACAAATACCAGGATACATGCACAATGGGAAAACAAAGTAAAATGGTTTTCCAGGAACTACTATATAGATCTCAGTAAATCCCCATAGAGCAGCAAGTAAAATAACAATTACAAATTTTTAAGAATGGCAACTTGGAAAGGAGCATAAAAAAAAATAGTATTTTCCATCACCTTATAAATTTTCCATATTATTATTATAGTTTCAAAAAGTTAAAAATTTTAGTGCAATATGCTACAAAAGTCTATGGCCTACTCTGTACAAATACAGACTGTAACAGAATTTATGAAATCAATTAATGACATTATAACTCAATCACTCAAGTAGGTTCAGAATCTCAGCCATCATTTTGCTCTCTCACCCCACTCATCCTTCAAATCCAATCAGTTAACAAGTCCTATCAATTCTTTGTTTCTCAAATAAGCTCTTTTTCATTTGCACTACTCTAGTTCCACAAAGAAATTAACAGGGCTGAAAGTGGTAAAAATGACGGGAAATAGTAAAGATTTTTTCACATTTTTAACTGCCTTAAAAGATAATTAACCATTTAAAGTAAAAACAGTAACAATGCATTGTGGGGTTTTATAACGGAGACACAAAACATTTGACAAACAATAACACAAAGGATACAAGGCAGGAAACGAAGGTACAGTCACATGCTGCCTGACAGCATTTTGGTTTATGATGGGCTGCATTTACAACAGTAGTACACCATATAAGTCTAGGTGTGCAGAAGGCTATACCATCTAAGTTCGTATAAGTGCATACTATGATGCTCACACAATAAAATTGCCTAACAAATTTCTCAGAACATATCCCCATCATTAAGTGACACATAAGTTATATATTAATATGAGGTTCTAACGTGAACAATTAGACAACAGAACATTTGTATTACTGCAAAAAGTTCTCTTGACTAGCACTACTCTAGCACAACCACTATCACCAGAGTAAAGAGGTACAACTAATAAGTAATAGTGGAGATAAAATGGAGTAAGAAATAATAATCCAAAGATAGGAAAAAAGAAACAGGATCTTCAAATTCAAATATGAACTGATCATAGTTCTGAAAATATATTTGACAACAGAAATAAAAATGTACATCTTTGACTAAGAAATTTCATTTCTAAGAATTATGCTACAGCTAAACTCATAATAAGTGCACAGAAAATATAAACAAGAATTTTCAACACAGCACCATTTAACAGCAAAAAACTAGAAATGACCTAAAGGTTCAAACGAAACTTGATGAAATAATATCCGGTCCCTAATAAATCTGTATGCACAGTCCCATATGCATATATTTGTATGTGCATAAAATAACTGGCATAATACAAAAGAGACAGCCAACTGGATTTCTCTGAGAAGAACTTAAAGGCATATTGGGAGGGGGGGAACCATTATTGTATTTTTTTATTTTTATCATTTTAAATTTTTATCATATGCATACATTACCTACATAGAAAGAACAGGAAGGAAGAAAAGAAGGTAGGTAGGAAAAGAGGAGACAGAAGAGGAAGGAGGGAAAGACAATATATACTAGTGGACAACCTGAAATCTATAATTACAGAATCAAACCCTTGAGGGAAAGAATGCCAAAATAAATTTTAAGTTTACTTCCCAAAGAATTTTACATGAGTTCATAAAGAAGAATGAGTCAGCCCTGGCTGGTGTGGCTCAGTGGGATGAGCGCCAGCCTGCAAAGCGAAAGGTCCTTGGTTAAACTGCCCATCGGGGCACAAGCCTGAGTTATGAGCCAGATCCCCAGTTGGACGCATGCAAGAGGCAGCGAATTGATGTTTCTCTCACACATCAATGTTTGTCTCCCTCTTATTCTCCCTCCCTTCCCCACTCTCTGAAAATAAATTTTAAAAAGTCAATTGAAAGAGTAGATTTTAGGGGGATAAACTATAGGTAATTTCATTGCATGCCAGCCTTTATCAGAAAGTGTCAAGGACTTCCTATTAAAATAATACTGAAGGAATAAAAAGGTATAACCCACAAGGAAATCGGACAGAAAAGGAGGCAAAAGCAGAAAAGAGGTTACAACCAAATTTTGGAAGATGTATAAGGGGTAATTTAGTGGCAGTCTGATCATAAAGCTCGACTTAAGATTTTCTGAACTGCCCCAACACAAGTTCTAAATTTCTATGAAAGGAAAAGTATCTTGCTATTCACAGGAAAGCAATGAATAATTTGCTGCATTTTCAACTTGTTATATGAATAAACAAACTTTCTTAACAAGCATCAAGAACAAGAAAAAGTGTTTCATTTCATTTGAAAATGAAATGCGAATGTTCTCATTTTAAGTAAAACTCAGAAATGACTGTTCGTACAGCAAACAAACAAAAACCCAAGTACATGCTTCCCCTTAAAAAGATACATTTTATTTTTTTAAATAATCACTTTTTATGTATAGGCCTATAAATGAGGTCAAGAAATCAACATATGTGTACAATAATTCTGTTAGACCTATATATTTGAGACAGATCATGCTACTCAGAAAGAACTTTTTCAAACACTCAACCAAAATTGTGTCTCAGGATAAATTCTTTTCATACTATCTTAGATTTATGGTTTTAGTAGCTTTACTATACACCTTGTCAAATTTCCATACTGCAAAAAAAGTAACCTTACTAACTTTATTTAAGTTAAATTTAGTAAGCCTACTTTTCAAAAAATTAAATCATATTTAACTTAGGCCAATATTTTAATCAAAATGTATTGTCTTTGCCATACAGGTTTTAAAAATCTATGAAAAGGAAAGGGACTGATTTCCAGAAATGTAAACTAAGATTAACTATATTTACCCAAAAGAATTAGAGGGAAAAATACACAAAATCAATAAGCTTACTATAAGTTGGCCAAATAAAGTGATCCACAGAGAAACCAGTCTGTACTCAGAAGAGTATTCATTACAGTTGTATCATTATATCTCAAGTCATTGATCACAAATGCAAGGAGGTTCCCTGAGAAATGGAAATTATTCCAATGGTCTCTCCAAAGCAAAAAGATTGGGGAAAACTGCTCTAGAAAGATTAACTAAATAGTTCTGGACTTAAGGACAGCAGATATATCCTCAGGCATAATATGTGTAGAACTCTTTCCTGGGAGAACTAGCCCAAGAGAAGGAAAAAACACTTGAGAGTCCTTGCATCATTGTTCTACTGTAAGATCCTCACATCTACCTGCCTGATCCACATAGAGAGAACACCTAAAGAGCACGTCTTGTCTTGTTTAAATATTAACACAAAACTAGCCAAGTTTCCAACATGAAAGAAGAATCTCAAGACAAAAAGAGATCTGAAAACAATGCAGAGGGCCAAAGAAAACTTTGAGGGTATTTACACCTTTTAACAAATAGTTTAAGAAGACACTGGCAAGACAAGGAATAATGTTGAAGACAATGACAAGGAACAATCATAGAGGAAGGCAAGTTCTCTTGAAAAATTACAATATGAATGACCAAAAGTTAAAAATCAATTGAAAGGATAGAAAAAAAATCTGCTAGGAAAAAGAACAAATACAAAAATAAAAACTCATACAAAATTAAGAAAAGTATAGGTTCAACCCAAGAGGTCCCATGTGGCAGGAGTTCCAAAAAGATAATACAAAGGAGAAACACTAGAAGAAAACTTTCCAGAAACAAAGAGTCTCTAGATTGAAAAACTCCAGAATAGAAGAATAGCAGGAGTGAAGATAGTGACAAGATAGGTGGGAGCAGAGCCCAGTTCTCCCTGGGCCCAGCTGGAACACTTAGCTGATCTTCTGAAGAAGAGTGTGAACAGCCAACAAAACCTGAGCTTATATGAAATATGGAGGCTAAATTGTAGAGGACATTGATAAATAGACAGTGAGGAGATTACATTGGGACTCTAAGGCCCCTGGGATCTGAGCAGGGACCCAGGATGCTGTGGCCCCAGCTCAGCGCCTGCCACAGGATACTTGGAAGAGAGTCAGATCACCAGCTCCCTCCCCTACCAGAGCAAGGAGGGCAGCCCAGCACCAGGAGGGACCTGGATGATTTAAGTCACTGGGGGGAATAGAGATGAAGTGAGAGACAAGACACAGAGGCAGTGCACACCTGATGGGACTGTGGACACCAGGTATGACATTACCAGAGAAACTGGGGAGCCAGAAGACACCTGGAGAAGGGAGATAAGTTAGGCTGGGTTGGACCCTGACCGGGATAGGCTTCAGTCTGGTTGGAAAGTTGGGCTGGGTGAAAAGCTGGGAGCTTGCTAAGAACTGCGGGCTTAAATATGAGACTTTCACTCAAAAAAAAAAAAAAAGGGGGGGCTCACAAACACTTTGTAAGGAACTCTCACCCAGCAGCTGGCTTGCACTGCTTGCCCAGCAGCTGATTTGAGCTGCGGGCTTCCACTTGCCTCGGGCTGCTTGCCCAGCAGCTGATTCTGGCTCTTCACAGCACCACTCATCCTAAGGCTGATTTCAGCCGCACACCTGAGCTTGACTTTGGCCTAGCACGGTAGATAATATGCAATGCTCCTCCAGAGGCTGAGTGGCGCCACTGGCCCAGTGGTGGGCTCTGGCCATGGTGGACTGGCAAAGAGCAAGGAGGAGGCACACTGCACAAACCTCATACAACTGGTGGATTAAAGGTGCAGGCCTGGTGCACATTCATACTGGAGGCCCAGCAGCTCACAGAGGACCTGGGGTAGAGCTGGACAAATGTGAATATTGCTTCCCAGACCTGGCCTCCATCCTCACAAAACCACAGGACAGGAGACAAGTGAAGCCCAGCCCCCCTTTTCCTGTGGCATCCAGACACAGAATTCAAAATAATGGTTATAAGGATGCTCAAGGAACTCATAGACAACTACAAGTAACTGAGTAAGAACTACAACAGTATGAAACAGGAAATAAAAACTATAAACAAAAGCCAGGAGGAAATGAACAATAAAATTTCAGAAATAAAAAAACACACTAGAAAGAATTACAAACAGACTGGATGAAGCAGAGGATTGAATTAGTGAGCTGGAAGACAAGATAGAAAGAAACACCCAGGTAGAGCAGATGAATGAAAAATACAATAAAAAAAATATGAAGGTAGCTTAAGGGAACTCCAAGATAACATGAAACGCAACAATATTCGAATCATAGGAATCCCAGGAGAAGAAAAGGAACAAGGGACAAAAATCCTGTTTGAAAAATAATGACAGAACACTCTCCAAACCTGGCGAAGGAAAAAACCATGCAAGTTCAGGAAGCACAGAGAGCCCCAATCAAGATGAACCCAAAGAGGTCAACTCCAAAACATATCATAATTAAAATGTCAGTGTTAAAGACAAACAGAGAATCTTAAAAGGAGCAAAGGAGAAATAAGAAGTAACATACAATGGAGCTCCGATAAGGCTAACAGCTGATTTCTCATCAGAAACACTCCAATCCAGGAGAGAATGGCAAGAGATATTCCAAGTAATGAAAAACAAAGGCCTGCAACCAAGATTACTCTACACAACAAAGCTCTCAATTAAAATGGAAGGCAAAATAACAATTTTCCAAGACAAAAAAAGGCTGAAAGAATACACCTCCACCAAACCAGTACTACAAGGTTTACTAAATGGACTACTATAAGAGAAAGGAAAGAATGAAAGAGAGAGGAACACAGGTACAAAGGGGAGGAAATGGACAAACACCTATCAGTAATAACCTTAAATGTTAATGGATTAAATGCTCCAATCAAAAGACAGAGTAGCCGAATGGGTAAGAACACATTACCCACATATATGCTGCCCGTAAGAGACCCACCTCAGACCAAAAGACCTACACAGACTGAAAGTGAAGGGCTGGAAACAAATATTCCAAGCAAACAGACAGGAAAGAAAAGCCAGGGTAGCAATACTCATATCTGACAAAATAGACTTCAAAAAAAGAGCCATAAAAAGAGACCCAGAAGGACACTTTATAATACTCAAGGGAAGAATCCATCAACAAGACATAAGCATTACAAACATATATGCACCCAACATAGGACCACCCAAATATATAAGGAAAATCTTGGAGGACCTCAAGAAAGACACAAACAACAACACTATTTAATAGGGGATTTTAACACCCCACTGTCAAAAATGGACAGATCTTCCAAACAAAATATCAACAAAGATATTGCGGAATTGAACAATATCCTAGTTCAAATGGACTTAAGTGATATATACAGAACCTTTCATCCCAAAGAAGCAAAATATGCATTTGTTTCAAATGCACATGGAACATTTTCAAAGACAGACCACATGACAGGACACAAAACAAGCCTCAACAAACTCAAGAACATTGAAATCATATCAAGCATTTTCTCAGTCCACAAGGGACTGAAACTAGAAACCACCCTCAAGAGAAAACTCAAAAACATTCAAATTCATGGAGACTGAATAGCACGCTATTAAGCAATGAATGGTTCAAGAAGGAGATCAAAGAAGAAATCAGAAAGTTTCTGGAAACTGTTTCTGAAAACAGTCCAAAACTTATGGGACACAGCAAAGGCAGTCCTGAAGGAAGTTCATAGAAATACAGGCCTATCTATAAAAGACAGAAAAATTTTAAATAAACAACCTAACCCTACATCTGAAAGAACTGAAGGAACAACAACAAAGACAGCCCAGAGCAAATAGAAGGAAGGAAATAATCAGGATCAGAGTAGAATTAAATGACATAAAGACTAAAAGAACAATTCTAAGGATCAATGAATCTAGGAGCTGGTTCTCTGAAGAAATAAAATCGACAAACCTTTAAGCAGACTCATTAATAAAAAAAGAGAGAGGACCCAAATAAAGACAATCAGAAATAAAAGAGGTAAGATTAAAACTGATATCACAGAAATACAAAGGATTGTAAGACATTACTACAAAGAACTATATATCAAGAAGTTTGAAAACCTAGGTGAAATGGACAAATTTCTAGAAAAACATAATCTCCCAAAACTAAATGAAGCAGAAAGCATGAACAGACCAGTAACAGTTAATGAAACTGAAGCAATAATCAAAAAACTCCCAGCACACAAAAGCTCTGGACCAGATAGCTTCAATAGGAGAATTTCACAAAACATTTAAGGAAAAGCTAACCCCTATCCTTCACAGACTATTCCAAAAATCCAAGACAATGAAATACTCCCAAACTCTTTTTATGAGGCCAGCACCATCCTAATCCCAAAACCAGATAAGGACACAACAAGCCTCAAAAACACCCCACTGTCAAAAATGGACAGATCTTCCAAACAAAGTATCACTGATGAACACAGATGCTAACATCCTCAACAAAACAATGGCAAAGCACATTTAGCAATACATTAAAAGGATCATACACCATGATCAAATGGGTTTCATCCCAGAGATGCAAGGATGGCACACTATTCACAAATCAATAAATGTAATAGATCACATAAACAAAAGGAAAGATCAAAACCACATTATCATATCAATAGATGCAGAAAAAGCATTTGATAAGATACAGCACCCATTTATGACAAAAACACTCAGCAAAGTGGGAATAGAGGGAGCATTCCTCAACCTAATAAAAATAAAGGTCATACAGGAGAGACCTACAGCCAATATCATAATCAATGGTCAAAAACTAAAAGCCTTCCCACTAAGATCAGGAACAAGACAAGGTTGTCCACTTTCACCACTTTTAATCAACATAGTATTGGAAGTCCTAGTCACAGCAATCAGACAAGAAAAAGAAATAAAAGGCATCCAAATTGGAAAGAAAGAAGCAAAACTGTCAATGCTTGCAGATGACATGATAGTGTACACAAAAAATCCTATAGACTCCACAAAAAAACTGCTTGACAAAATAAATGAATTCAGCAAAACAGCAGGATACAAATCAATAATCAGAGTCAAAGGCATTTTTGTACACCAACAATGAAATATCAGAAACAGAAATCAGGAAATAGCCCTGGCTGGCGTAGCTGAGTGGGTTGAGCGTGGGCTGCGAACCAAAGCATCACAGGTTCGATTCCCAGTCAAGGCACATGCCTGGGTTGCAGGCCACGGTCCCCAGTAACTGCACATTGATGTTTCTCTCTCTCTCTCTCTCTCTCTCTCTCTTTCTCCCTCCCTTCCCTCTCTAAAATTAAATAAATAAAATCTTTTAAAAAAATGAAGAGAACCAACTAAATGGGAAAACATATTTGCCAATGATACCTCAGACAAGAGTTTGATCTCCAAAATACATAAAGAACTCACACGACTCCACTCTAAGAAGACAAGCAACCCAATTAAAAAATGGGCAAAGGACTTGAACAGATACTTAGCATCACTAGCCGTCAAGAGAGAGGCAAATTAAAACCACAATGAGATACCACTTCACACTGGTCAGAATGGCCATCATAAACAAATCAACAAACAACAAGTATTGGAGAGGATGTGGAGAAAAGGGAACACTAGTGCACTGTTGGTAGGAATGCAGACTAGTGCAGCCACTGTGGAAAACAGTATGGAATTTCCTTAAAAAAATTAACATGGAACTGCCTTTTGACCCAGCAATTCCACTGCTGGAAATATACCCTAAGAACACTGAAATACCAATGCAAAAGAACCTATGCACCCCAATGTTCATAGCAGCACAATTTACAATAGCCAAGTGCTAGAAACAACCTAAGTGCCCAACAGTAAATGAATGGGTCAAAAACCCATGGTACATTTACACAATGGAATACTACGCAGCAAAAAGAAAGAAGGAGCTCCTACCCTTTGTGACAGCATGGATGGAACTGGAGAGCATTATGCTAAGTGAAATAAGCCAGACGGTGAGGGATAAATACCATATGATCTCACCTTTAACTGGAACCTAACCAACAAAACAAACAAGCAAGCAAAATAAAACCAGAGACACTGAAATAAAAAACAAACTGACAGTAACCAGAGGGGAGATGGGAGGGCATAATTGGGGGGAAAGGGTGAAGGGTTTTCAGGAACAACTATTAAGGACATATGGACAAAATCAAGGGGGGTGGAGACAGGGGAGGGATGTAGGGATGGCTGGAGTCGGGGGGAATGGTGGGAGGGAAAACAGACAACTATACTTTAAAAACAATAAAAAAATGAAACACAGGAAAAAAAATCCAGAGTAACTAGCACAGTGAATCGGGAGGGGAAAAAAACAAACAAGAATGAAAAAGAAAGAACGAAAAAAATAGTCCTACACCAAGGTTATCATCATTTCAGAACGGTAGTAACACTTCCATAAAGAAAACAACACACACACATATCCTCCGTTATAAAGAAGAATTAAACTATAATCAGATTGAAATTTCAATAGCAATTCTAGAAGCTAAAAGATTAAGCCTTTCCCATCTCCAATAAAAAAAATTATTTTTAACCTAAAATTCTATATCTAGTCTAACCATCAAATACAAAGACATATCTGCAAACATTCTAGGTCTTTAAATAAATAAATACACACACACATATACTTGTATATCTCCCATGGACTATTATACATACACATTATATATAATACATATATGTATATACATATAATACATATGTACATATATAACACATATACATGTATTGGATATATATATATATCTCCCCATGGGGGTACTATCTCTCAATAAATTATTGATGGTTATATTCCAGCAAAACAAGATCCAGAGATAAGGGCATCCAAAACAGGAGAGAAGTGAAGGAATTCTCAGTCAAGTTTCAAAACAATAGCTATGCAACAGACCTAGAGACTAATGAGCCAGTTTGGAATACGAAGACAGAAGACTCCAGAAGGGATAACTCCAAGAAAAAGAAAGAAAACTGGAAAAAAAAAAAGCCCTGATGTGCTTTAAAAATATTTAAAAGAAGTTTCTGTTACCAAAAGTTTGGGGATGGATTTGTGATAGGTACATAGAGAATGAAGCAAACAAAAAACAAGGCAATTTCAACTTCAAGGAGCACGAAAAGTTACAAAGAACGGAAATGTAATTTATCATGCCACAAGGTTCTGCTGTAAACAGAATTTACACAGTCATAATAATTTAAACATTAATAATGATTTAACCAAGAGTGCTCTAACTACAATGGGAGGATTGTGGACAACTGAGATAAGAGAGCTAAGCCTACATTTTCCACAGCAAGAAGTCACTATAAAATACAAAAAATTTTAAAAATCCTGAAGAAGCAGTGTCAGCATGTTATTTAGATATCTGGTACATAGGTCAACACCAGAGAAAACCCAAGAGATGAAACTAGTTATCTCTAGAGGCCAAGAATTGGAAATGGAGAGAGATGTGGCAGGTGTGGTCCCTGAGAAAGAAGATACCCACCCAAGAAGGGCTCTGGTGATTTAATTGGGTTCAAACTGAAAAATAATAATAAAATAAAATAGACCCTAGCAGCTATTTCTACACAGTGGTCTCTCAAGTAAACTGCACTTCAATGAGAAGCTTGCACTGACCTGTGTGCCTCTGCAGCTTGCCTGCACTGTTTCTACTATCTGAGGCAGCCCTTTTAAGGAAGTTCCTGGAATCCTATTTCAACCAAAGACTAAGGGTTTTCCCATCCAACTAGAGTGCCCAGCTACATCCTCATCGGCTTCTTCACTGACCAATCAGAGTGACTCCATTCCAACCAATTAGTACAGTGCCTCTTGGACCAATCAAACGGTAAGAATCTGGAGTCCTGATTTGCATAAAAACGAGCCAATCAGGCACCAAGGGTAGGGATTTCTGTCTCCACAAACCAGGTGCCTGCTAGCTCCCAGAGCAAACTTTCCTTTTCCACTGAAGATTGCATTTCCCTGGCTGAACTGAGACACCTAAGACTTCTGGCTGTAGCACAGCAAGCAGACCAGTACAATGCAAAGCATAGCAGCAAGGAGCAGAGCTGTTGGGCCAGAGAGACAGGTAGGGGCCTAGCCCTAGAGTAAGCCTCACAGCTGTGCAGTATCACAGTATCAGAACTGAACTGTTTTGCACTGAGTCAAGTTTCCTTCTTCACCAACACCCCAAATGGAGATTCCTATTAGTGCTAATCAGTGCCATTGGAGGAACATTTGATTTGATTTTAAGTTTAGTGCTATTTGACATCTTAAATTATGTACATGTACTTTGATAAAAAATAAAATTTAAATTAAAAAATAAGCTCTGGCTGGTATGGCTCAGAGGATTGAGTGCCAGCCTGTGAACCAAAGGGTTGCCGGTTCCATCCCCAGTCAGGGCACATACCTGAGGGGCAGGCCAGGTCCCCAGTTGGAGGCACACAAGAGGCAACCACACATCACTGTTTCTCTCTCTCTTTCCCTTCCCCTCTGTCTAAAAATAGATAAAATAAAATCTTTTAAAAGTAAAAATAAGACAAACACACTCCTTTTTCTTCAAGCAGTTTGGAGACAGAAGTGGTTGACTTTTTCAACTTCCTTCCAGCTATTGCTGAGTTATCATCTTAACTCACCTTTACCTCCTTCCCATCCGCAGAAAAAGAAGTGAACTTAGTAGTTTGAGATTTCCAGACTCTACCATGCACTGGATCCCACTGCCTCTCACATTTTCCATGAACTTGTTCCATCTCCTATTTCTGTCCTCTCTTGAACCTGTCATCTTTCATTCTGTAAATCCCCAAACCTGTAACACATGCTTAAGTTTTCCCCATCCTACAAATAAAAAAAAAACCTTAGCTCAGCAATTCCTCCTATTTTGTCACTCTTCTTTCAGTTACGGAAGAGTAATTTAGAATCATTACCCATGCTTCTTCACTCATCATTTCAATCTGATTTGTGCAGCCAACAAGCTACTCAAACTATTCTGTCTCAAATCATCAACTGGTCAGAATGCCAAATTCACAAGGCTATTCTCCAGGCTCAACCTACTTGTTCTATTCACAGAATTTGAAAATCTTTACCCTCTCCTCCTTGAAATTCGAACTCTTTCGACCTTCGGAACACTATTCTACCATTCAGCCTCCTACCACATCCTCAGGCTTCTGTGCTAGTTTTTCTTTCTACCCTTCAAGTGCTTATTTTCTGCCAGAGTTCTATCCTTAGGCCCCATCATCTTAACCATTCTAGTGATTAGTCATTTCAAGTATTGTCCACATGCAAATAACTAGCATACAGTACATGTTAAATGAATATTTACTAAAATAAATGTCCCACTTTTTTGTACCCAGTTCAAACTGCACCCGAGTTCTAAAACTGCACTTGCCATAATCTAAAAAATTAGTTGGATTTCCTGACAGCACAGACTAAATTTGTCTAGAACTGAGCTCATTTTCTCATCCTAAACTTGGACCCTCTACTATGTTGCTTATGTACCACTATCTAAACTACTATCCTCAACTCTCCCTTTCTCAATCTCAGTATCCAGCAGGTTACCATATCAAAGTCTCCTCAATCCCTTCATCCTGGTCATTCCCAGTGCCACTGTACCTAAATTCAGGTGTTCAATGACTGTGTAAATTACTGTTCTACAGTCTCTATTTCAAATTCATATTCTACTCATCCTAAAAATTTATAAATTCTATGCACTTAAGAATGCAAATACTACTAACAAATTAACTTTTAATACCTAAACAATTAGATAATGAGGTTAATGAAAATGATATGAAAATAGCTAATACTGTAAGATTCCTATACCAACACAGAGATTACAAGAACTTTATCCTTTTAACAATCCTCTGTTGTTAAGTACTATTAGTCAGTATCTCGTTTCTACAGTTACAGTGAATTTGCCTGAGGTTAAACAGATACTAATTAAGTGGTGTCAAGATTTGAACACTGTCAGTCTGGCTCCAAAGTTATGAACAATGCAATATATTCTATTTAAATCCATTCTGAAAACATACTTTTCTATTCAATTTTCCCATTGTTCCCTCTTTTCTCCCCAACATTCTATACTCCATATTTTAAGACATATAGGACTGAATATGATATGTATCTTTTCACACCTCTATGATCTAACTATAAAGTTGTGTTCCTTTCTTTCCAACCCAAATCAAAAACCATCACCTCCTTTCTTTTTTTTTAATCCTTACCTTAGGACAAGCTTATTAATTTTAGAGGGAGGGGAAGGGATGGGGGTGGGGAGGACATCAATTGGTTGCCTCTCCTATATGCCCCAACTGAGGATCAAACCTGCAACCTAGGCTTATGCCCTGACCAGGACTAGAACCTGTGATCTTTTACTTTACAGGACAACTCTCCAACCAACTGAGCCACCGGCCAGGACAAAGCCCTATCTTCTGATAGAGCTTCTATACCCATTCCCTAAGGAATTATTCATTTCTCTACGAGTTCAGAGCACTTATCATATTATAATATATATTATGTACCAGTCCTACATGGCTGCTTTATGAGTCTCTGGAGTTCTTGTTTCTTTTACATCTTTGTACTGCACAGTTACTAACACAGTAACCAAAGCTCATAGAATTGAACTTAATTAAATAAAATCTGCTAGCCAAGATGTTGAACTAACAGTAAGGTTCTATCTACTTTACTCATCTATCTCATCTTCAACTATAAAATACAGACATTACAAACCAGATTCCCTTGAACAAGGTGTAAAATTAGCAACAGTTCTTTAAACGTCAGAGAAATACTAAATTCTTAAAGCTCTTTACATCACAAAGTACTGGGAAGTACAAGTCTAAGATCCTGCAAATATTAAGTTCTAGTACTCTACTTCTTCCTGATTATTAGTCTAGAGACCTCCATCTCTTGATGCTGTTCTTGCCACTTCTCCCACCCTCAATAAACAACCAAATTCATACACAACAAAGGAAGGGAAAAATGAACAAAAACACCATTTGCTATCTACATATCAGACATACTGATACATATACTGTACTAATGCCATTTTCTCTAATGAGGAGTTTTCAAAAGATTTTCCTTTGGTGTTTCCAGTAACTTTTTTTAAAATTTAGAGTACGGCAAAATCACAGTGAGGTGGAAATGGGGCTTTGAAGTCTGTACTAGGGCGTGGGACCTGAAATTTTACCAAAGACCCTAAGTGATTCTGATAAAGATGAACCAGACCACACTCTGAGAACACAGGCAATGTTCTCTCAAATTGGAAATTTCATACAACCATGAAAACTAAGCTTACACTGATAATTTATGTTATATCCACTAAAACTAGAAACAAACTAATATGATATAGAATAGCTAATTTTTATGATAAAGTACAGTACTGAGTATTTTTTAATTTTCTTTCATGTAATCCTTACCACCATATGAAGTAGATATAGATATCATCATTCCCTTTTGTACAGATGAGAAAATTAGGAGTCAGAAAGTTATTCACCTCCCCATATCACATAGCTTCTAAGTGGGAGAACGCAGATGTTAAATGCAGACTATCTACCCAAAGCCTATGCTCCTAACCTCCATGTTAAGCCAACTCTCCATTTATAATATATTTGACATTTTATTGAGTTAGATAGAATCAGGTAAAAAGAGGAAAGGTACAAAAACAAACCCCACCTTCTTCACCTTTTTATCTACAGTTAACATTGTTGCCTGTTTACCTTCTCTAAGCACGTCTCAGTTGCTAATGACAAACCACACTGCCATGGAAATGGCAGGCACTGAAAGTGGGAAGTTTAAAATATCTGTCAGATGTATCATTGGCAAATACCTTATCCCATTCAGTAGTCTGTCTTTTCGTTTTACTGATGGTTTCCATTTGATGCAGATATTCTCCAATGATACATCTGATGAGAGATTAATATCCAAAATTTATGAAAAATTCAAACAACTTAAAACCAGAAAAACAAACAACCCAATTAAAAAGTAGGCAGAAGACATGAATAGACACTTCTGCAAGGAAGACATACAGATGGCCAATAGACACATGAAAAGATGATCAGCTTCACTAATCATCACAGAAATGCAAATCAAAACCACAATGAGATACCACTTCAAACCTGTCAGAATGGCAATCATCAATAAAACCACAAACAAATGTTGGTGAGGAAGTAGAGAAAAGGGAACCCTAGTGTATTGCTGGTGGAAATGCAGATTTGTACAGCCGCTATGGAAAACAGTATGGAGTTTCCTCAAAAAAATTAAAAATGAAATTGCCTATGACCCAGAGATTCCACTTCTAAGAATCCAAAGAATCCAAAGTAATTCAAAACACTAATTTTAAATAATATATGCATCCCTACATTCATTGCAGCATTATTTACAATAGCCAAGCCATGGAAGCAATTCAAGAGCTCATTAACAGACAAGTGGATAAAAAGGCTACGGTACATATATACAATGGAATACTACTTGGCCATTAAAAAAAGAAATCTGACCTTTGTGACAGCATGGATGGGCCTAGAGGGTATTATGTGAAGTAAAATAAATCAGAGAAAGACAAATGCCATATGATTTCTCTTATATGTGGAATCTAAAAAAGAAAACAAACAAAATAGAAACAGACTCAAAGATACAGAGAACAGACTGACAACTGTCAGAAGAGAAGGGGGCTGGTGGGCTGAGTGAAAAAGGTAAAGCCCTACACACTGGTAGTGACAGAATAGTCAAAGAGATGCACATTACAGCATAGGGAATACAGTCAATAATATTGTGATAATTATGTATGGGGCCAGGTGGGTACTTGAAGCAATGGGACATGGTTTTCAAACTACTTTGCTGTATATCAGAAACTAATACAGAATAATACTGCATGTAATTGAAAAATGTAAATATATCTGCAACAAGAGATAAGGAGCCAGTTACCTACAAAGGAGTTCCCATCAGACTGTCTGCTGATTTCTCAAAAGAGACCTTACAGGCAAGAAGGGGCTGGAAAGAAGTATTCCAAGTCATGAAAGACAAGGACCTACATCCAAGATTGCTCTCTCCAGCAAAGCTTTCATTTAGCATGGAAGGGCAGATGAACTGCTTCTCAGATAAGGTCCAGTTAAAGGAGTTCATCATCGCCAAGCCCTTATATATGAAATGTTAAAGGGACTTATCTAAAAAAAAGATAAAAAATATACAGAAAAATGACAGCAAACTCACAATTATTAACAAGTACACCTAAAACAAAAACAAACTAAGCAAATAACTAGAACCTGAACAGAACCACAGAAATGGAGATCACATAAAGGGTTAGCAACAGGGGAGTGGGAGGAGAGAGGGGGAAAAGGTACAGAGAATACATAGCATAGATGGTAGGTAGAAAACAGACGGGGGAAGGACATGAATGGAATAGTATGGGAAATGTAGAAGCTAAAGAACTTATGACACATGGACATGAACTAAAGGCGGGGAATGTAGGTGGGAGAGGGTATGCAGGGTGGAGGGGAATGAAGGGGGGAAATGGGACAACTGTAATAGCATAATCAATAGCATATATTTAAAAAAAGAAAAGAAAAAAGTATCTGACAGGGTAGGTGCTTGGATTACCTTCTTGCAGCAATGTTCAACCCTTTTCATTTCATGGTATACATAAACTAATTATTAACATTCTGCAGCACACCAAAAAATATGCTTTTTGCAAATGTGACAAAAAAATAGGTATAATTTTGGTCCATTCACACTGACGGCGCTTGTTGTATTGGCTGTTGTCAATTTTCTTTTTGAAAATGTAAGGAAAAGAGGTCAGTGTCCCTAACTAAACAGGTATTGAATGTTTTAAAAGTTCTTACTGCACACTGGTTAAAAATTACTGCTTCATACTCAACAAAAGGGGAGTTCCGGATGAGCCAATGATTAGCTCTAAGACTGGAGAAATAAAGCAACTGGGTAGGAATCCAGCAAAATAGGAACAACCCTCTATGTTCCTGAGACCTTCAATGTAGGGACTTTCAGATCCTGAATCCCTAACAAAGGCCATGGCAATCCAGTTCATCTGACAGACATCCAGAAAATAGCAGCCTGGTCTAGATGGCCTCTGGAATTTGAGTCCCGTGGGGTTAACAAAACTATAAAAGGGAGACACTCCCCCTCTACCAGTAAAGATTTCTACCTTTCACTGAGGCTATAAACTGGGGGTAATCTCCCTTTAATCTAAGAGACTCTCCTTTTGCCCTGGCCAGGTAGCTCAGTTGGTTAGAATGTCATCCCGACACATCATAGTTATGATTTTGATCTCCCTTCAAGGGCATATGCAAGAGGCAACCCATGTATGTATGAATGAATGGAACAAGTCGATGTTTCTCCCTAAAAAAAAATCAATATATAAAAATTTAAAAGATTCTCCTTTTCTCTTTTCCTCTTCCCAATTTTAGTCTGAGAAAAAAAAGCAAATGGTCTAGTTTGTGTATGAAGACTTGAAATCTGAAAATTGTCCCATTCTGCATGAAAGTTTACTAGAGTGAAACAAGAATATATTCCTGGAAAGGAGGTTATCAGACATATATTTTAGTTGTAACTTAGTAATGGGCGGTATCTCTTTTCATACCTGAGAATGCTGCATTAGAGAAAATAGAGATTTTATTTTTCTGGTGTTTTTTTTTTTTAAGGGGTATAATGAGAAAGGTTAATTTTATAGCATGAATACTCTAGGGAATGATAGATCTGAGGGAAGTGAGCGTTGGGAAACAAGAATAGGCACATCGGGAGCCTGATATACAGGAAATTGAGCCCTTCTAGAGATCAGAAGAACAACTTTCTCCACACATTGCCAATATTTAATTTAACTCAGCTCTCCTCAGACTGCTGCTCTGCTTTAAAGGTCAAATAGTTAAGAGGGTCACCAGAGTCTATTACCAGAATTCTGTCACCACCTCCTACCACCATCTCTACTGCCCATTTAAGCAGCTCTCCTTCCCTTTTACCTGCAACACTATTTAGCTCCAGAAGGTTGAAAGTAAACTCAAGCAATCAATTATGTTCACCAGATAGCTCTAAGAGTTACTTCAAAAACTAAGCACATGCAATTTTGTGCTATATATTTCCCAGGTTCTATCTAATACATCATAAAGCTACTTCAATATAATGTAAAAGATATGGTTTTGGAGTACCACCCAGCAGAGTTCAAATACCAATTCTAACACTTGTTACTTAACCTCTCTAAAACCTACTGTGAAAATTAAAATGAGAACTTGTAGGTAAATTGCCCACCGTATAGTAGGAGCTCAGTAAAGTGATAGTTATTTGATCGGGAGGAAGTCCTAGTGCTTTAAACAACTCAGTTTTAAAAAACTATTTTGCATTTTCAAAAAGTTTAAGCCAGCACTCTTGCTCTAATTAGAAAACACCACTGATCATTTTCAGGGCAATTCTATCCCTCCAAAAAGTATCCATTGTCTAAATCTCCGATAAAATAAACAGTAAGAAAAATTCATCCTACTTCCTGCATTTCTGAACCAACCTTTGAAATCACTTCAACTGTTTTATTTAGTTAGGAAGTACTGTACTAAGTTTCCTCAAATTCCCAGTCATTCTGACTGAAAGATTTCAACACAAATTCCCTAGATAAGGAAAAGACAGTATTAACACATATGCCAAAAACCACCCATACATTTCTTCACTAACAGGAAGGCAATCAGATGATAAAATGTATCCCTTTCTATTTCCCTAATTTGAATTTCCCTACTGAGTAACTCTTTATGAATGACTCCAGTGGAACTCAACAACTCCACTGAAGACCTTTCCCTGGAAAAATCTCAGGGTGAAGAAAAACACAATTTTTAGATCCCCAAAATAATAACAAACTTTGGACTTTGGAGTATTTTTTTAAACAAATGAATGGTTTTACATTCTAAATACAAAATAAGTATATCAGAAATACGCTCAGACCCTCAAAGCCCATAAAACTTCCAAGGATACCTCGCTTAATTCACTTCCTGCTACCCACTTACAAAGTCTTAGGAAACGCTAACAAGCCTCCCAGCCTCATGTGTCTTCAGAGATCCAAATCTGCTATGCTGACGTATTCAGCCCCCGAATCTGGAACTGTTTTATGAAAAATACTTAGCAGCAAACATGTGCCATATTAACATTAACCATGTCACTAAAACGAAGTGACAAACCACTCTGAGCCTCACCACCAAAGGAGGGTGAGCAGTCCCAGGTTTATCATGAACACAAATCAGATAAGCATAGCTTAGCCGCTGCACCTCCACCGGCCGGGACAAATGTGGAGCCGCAGACGGATGAATGAGGCGTCGGGGAGCTGGAGAAGGGGCGCGGGACAGGCCCCGGGAAGGCGGGGACGCACCACTCGGGCCCCGCCCCCCATCACCTTGGCTCCGCAGCAGCGCCCCAATCCCCGCGCGGCAGCAACGCGCACCCCGGACCCCTTCCTGGCGTCACCTTCCCCTCGCTGCACGGCCCCCAGAACGTACCTGCTTTGCAAACGGGGGCGCTCGGGCTTCTCTTCTCAGGAGAGCACCGGCCCTGCTCCGGGGACCTCCTCCGGTGGCGGACGCGGGCTGGGGGTGGGGCTGCGCTCACCTCGCCAGTCCACAGGTGGGTGGGCGACGAGGAAGGCGACGACACAGTGCCCAGCAGAGGCGGAGGGGGCTGCGGCCTTGGTGGGCTCCCGCGAGCCCCGGGCGCGGCGCCGCGCGTGGGGCTGGTGCCTCGAGTAGAAGTCGCTGACGCGCCCGTCTGCGTGGCCACCGTGGGGCTGGTGCGCGCGGCCGCACACCCGCTGCCACGAGTGGGGCTTGTGCTGCGCGAGGCTGTGCGCGGGCCCCCGCCGCCAGAGGGGCCTGAGGCGCCACCACAGCAGCCGCCGTTGTTGTTGCCGCCGCTCCGCGTGGGGCTGCCATGTTGTTGCTGCTGCTTCAGCTGGAACGGAACCGTCGCCCTCATGGGCTGCAGGCGGCTCCCGGCTCCCCCAGCCGTGGTGACCGCACCACCCCCGAGGGAGCCGGCCGGTGTAGGGGACCCATTGCGCCTCACTCGCTGGGACATGGTCCACCCTCCCGGTGAATGGGCGTCTGAGACGGGAGGCGGGGGGGGGGGGGTTGTCAAGTTAAAGGGGAAAGATTCTCGGGGCCAAAGGGAAGGCCCCCGCGGCGGGGTGACGAAGCTGGAATCCGAGGTGAGGGGGCCGCCTGGACCGCGGCTGGCAGCAACGCGGTGGTGCAGCCGCCGCCGTCGCCGCTTCTCCTCATCAACAATAGTGTCTCCTCCGCTGCCCCCGCCCCCTCCGAACGCCCATTGGTGTAGCGTCAGCCACGCTCAAGCCGCTCCACCGTTCCCATTGGCTGCAAGCAGCTTGGCCCCGGATCCCCGGGGCCTTAGAGAGCTTGGGTTTGCGCGGACACCTTCTGCTCTTTAAAGAGGAGACCCGCCCCCGGGGGGGAGGGGGAGCGGAGGAAACAGGCCTTGTGTGTGTGGTGTGTGTGTGTGTGTGTGTGTGTGTGTGTGTGTGTACGTGTACACGGGAGTACGGGTACGTGCGTGCCTGGCCAAGCGCGGCTTTCCCTTCCACTGAAGGGAGCTCTGGGCACTCAGATTCTGGAATATTGCCAAAGAGAATGTCCCAAACCAGAGCCGTCCCCAGAGGTGTCTGAAGTCTTTCTCTCATAACTCATTTCCTTTCCTCTCAGTATTCACTGACAGAGGCCTGTACATGGCTTTTTTCTTGATCTTTTTGTTGTGTCCTAATTCCATCAACGTTTGGGCAGAGCTCAAAGGAGAAGAAATTTAATTAATCTTACTGGCTTTTACACCTCATCTCTTTTTTTTAAAAAAGCTCTACAAAGAGTCAAGTCTCAGAGAGATTAAAATTGCTTGTTAGAATGCAGTTTTCAATTGTAAATTATCAAATGCTATCACTACCCTCCTGTATCTCAAGTAATCAACAATTCATTTTAATCAGCTACTTCACAGTTTCCTGACCCCTTGGTAAGATGTTCGCTACAAGTTTGTGAAGACCCCTAGTTTACAAAGGGCCTTACTTGATCTTCACAATCACTATTTGAGAAAGAATTGAATCAGTCATTTATATATTAGTCTAGGGAGGAAACAGGTCTCTGTATTATGGGCAAGAACTCAGGAAGACAGGCAGTAACATTAGTTCTAAAATAACCTTAGGGGCTTCTCATCAAGGAAAAAAAATGATGGACCCTTACCCCACATACTCACATCTCAGGTTATAAAAATGCGTGTCCATGACCTCTTTTCCCTTTACTACTTTATTAATGTACATTCTAGACAGATTTCATCTTGTAAAAATGTGGGAGTGGAAGGCACAGGATGATTTGCTGTAGACTTGAAATTTTACTGGGTCCCTGTGGGTTGTGGTGGAAAGCCTCTGAAGACTAAAGAAGAGATTCAGATCCCAGATCCACCACTTATTCTGTGACCTTTTACAAGTCACTAGCCAGTTTCCTGTTCTGTAAAAGGCAGTTAAACAATGCCATCTCTTTCATCCAATTGTTGTGATTATTAACCGAAGGTTAAGTGAGAATGTGATATGTAGAAGCTACTCAACAGTGCCAGAGTTTCCATGTGCTTCAGAAGTCCATTGCCTATTCCTTCTCTCTCCCCCATGACAAAGAGGCCCCAAGCCCATGAAAATGCTTTGTTGGCTTATGCTCTGGATAGACCTGACATCACTACCCATTTCCACAACCTGGAGTGAAGACAAAAATAGCCTCTCCTCAGACAGACACACAGGAGATTGCCAGCAAGATCCATGCAGAGAGCTAAGGCTGGACTTAAAACAAGAGACAAGATAAGCCTTTACATAGGGATTTCATGGAAGGTGTATCTGGCACTTGGTCCTGCACAAAGTAGGAGCTCGATATATATTTATTGAATTAAACTGCAGGAATTTACCAACCCTAGTGTCTTAGGCTTCCTGATCAATCACTTTTGGTGTTACCAAACTAGAGACCTATTTGTTGATAGCAAGAAACTTTTAGCTGTTCTGAACTAAAGTACTAATTTCAGCACAGAAGTTCATTAGATCAAAGAGTTAAAATGTCCTTGGCTCAATCATGAGTTCACATTTTGCTTCTAGTCATATTTGCTAAAGAAACCCAAAACTCAGCCCTGGCTGGTGTAGCTCAGTGGATTGAGCGCGGGCTGCGAACCAGGTATCGCAGGTTCGATTCCCAGTCAGGGCACATGCCTAGGTTGCAGGCCATGTCCCCCAGCAACCACACATTGATGTTTCTCTCTCTCTCTTTCTCCCTCCCTTCCCTCTCTAAAAATAAATAAATAAATAGAATCTTTAAAAAAAAAAAAGAAACCCAAAACTCCATAGCTTCAGAAAATGCCCCTTTTTAATCTTGACTGCTTACCTCAATCAGTTTCAGGCTTAACTTTAAACAAATGAGAACATGTCAAATGAAACAGGTACTAACCATTTCAGCCCCCTTTGTACTAAAGGATATTTGTGATGACTTATAAATCATCAAATAATGCTAAAAAAAATACTTTAGAATTTTTTGGTCTGATTTCAAGATTTAATGGCAATACATAAAAGCATTGTTTACTTCTTTATTTGTTATTGAAGATTCATAACAATGCATCAAGGTGATGTACTGGTCTTCAGTTTGCTAGTATATTTATGAAGAGAGTCCTTGTATTTCAAGCATGAACAAAATAAATATATCTCATTCTGGTTTAACCCTTTAACCCTGTCCTTCTTAGGATATAATTCAAATTTTTCAAGGTTGAAATGTGACTGTATGAAGATGAGGAAGCAGCTTATTGTAATTGGTTTACCCATATTTAAACTCCAGAAGACAAAATTAATAGGCTCATTTGCTTCTGTGCTTTTTTAATGCTTTAAAATGATCCTGACATGGTAAAGAAGGGTGAGTTTTAAGAAAAAGTTTGTAGTTTTTTCTTGCTTCCCATAGTTTTATCAGAATCAGCCATATTCTTTTATAAATCTCTAAAATGTCATTGAATGAACCACCACACAGTCATGCAATGATAACTACAAAATCATAATTTCCTTTCACTTTAAAATACAAAAAAATAATTATGCATTCAATTATTCAATAGCTGCAACAATACAAAAATGTTCATGCATTATAAACAAATACTAGAGGATAAAATACTGATATGAAAATAAAATAGTCATTTTAAATGTGGGATCTGGGGAGGTGTTTTTCCCCCAAGAAATACTGATACACAATTTCCTAATAAAAGAGAATTGTCAGAACTTAACTTGCAAAGTAATGACCTCTACTTAAAATCTGACTGTTCTTTCACTGAGACCTTTGTCTAGACCAATTCATCAAGGCTTTCCAGCCATAGCACTACACATTCTGGTGTTATTCTTACCTCTCTGACTACTCCTTGGTCACTTTTGCTGCTCCTTCTCAACCTAACCCTTAAATGGTGAGAGTGCCTCAGGACTCTATCCCAGGCCTTTCACTCTACTCATTCCTTGACAAATAGCTTCATTCATACATGAAATTCTACTTACCATCACAATGCCATCTATTCAGTGCCTTCTTGGCAGCTCTCCTTGTGTATCTCACATGCGCTTCAAAACACTGTCCACACCTGAATTTGTCATCTTCCCACCACTCACCCAACAGCAACTCATTCCTCTTCCAGTTTTATCTTAATAAATGGTACCACTATCTACTCTGTGGTCTACATTAAAACCCTGGAAGTCACCTTGGCTCTACCACTCCCTTGTGGCAGGTTCAGTAATTCACCTATCTTAACTACTCTAGCTTCTAAATTTCTTGTGAATCTACAATAGCACTATTCATCAAATTCACCATCTCTTCTAGCCATGCCTCTGTCTTCTCTGGTCCACACTCTTACGCTTGCCTAGCTAGTCTCCCTAGATCATTTATGTACCAGTTTATGTCTCCAAGCACCCCACTTTCCCAGGTTCCCCACTTCTCACCTGTAATCCAGTCCCCCCACCTCTATAGTGATCTTTTATTATAAAAACACAAACTTAATCAACTTACTGTAAGACCTGAAGCTTTCCATTTCTCTTAGGAAGAGGCTCCCAACCCTGAGGCTTACCACACATTCCATAGGCCCACCTGTTCTTTCTAGGCTCCAGCCATACTGTTCTTTGATTTCACTCAGATACTCCATACCCCCTTCCTGAGGCCTTCACACATTTCCTGTGCCGCAAACAGTCATTACTCTTGTCACTTGGTCAACTCTTGATCAGTTTTTAGATCAGGGAGGCCATTTAAAACTAGCTTCCTCACGTTTACAGTTATACCATACTTCCCTGTTGTAGTTATTATAACACAATTATCTGTTCAGTGTAATTTCTTCTCAGTGCTCTACAAGATCTTATTTGTTCACTCAAATATTCATTGACTGTCTTCTATGTGCAGAGCACTATGAGAGACACTGGCCCTACATCAATGAACAAACCCACAAGCTCCTTGTCCTTTTGAACATCCTCGTGAACATATGCCTGTTAGCAACAATGGACAAAACAGGCACATGTGCACATACAACTAAGCACACATGTGAATAAATTACCAATTGCAGAGTTCTATAAAGAAGCCATTGAGTGCCATGAAAGAGAACAACAATGGAGATATAGCTAAGTTAGATGGAAAGGGCTTTCTGAAAAGGTGCCATTTAAGATGGACCTGAAATATAAGAATGTGTTGTCCATGAAAAGAACCTTCCAAACAGGGAATAATTGTACAAAAACTGAGAAAGGAAAAACTCTGTGTGTTTAAGGAACCCAAATAAGACCAGTGTCAGAAAAGGAAGAATAGTTCAGAGATAAGATTGAAGAGGTAAACAAAGGCTAGAAGACTTTTAGGCCCTTTTAGGTGGGCCCTTTGTGTGGGCAGTGTGCCCTCCTCTTGTAGTTGAGCCTTGGTTGCTGTTGGCAGGTCAATGGGAGGGATTTACCCAAGCCAGTCAGCCATGAGGATTGGCTACTGACCACCAATCTCTGTCCTCTGTGGAGAATCAGCTGTGCAGGGACAGGGTGGTGGTTCTCTGATGTAGTCTGTAGCTGTCCATGGGTGTGCAAGCTCTGAGGTTTTCCCAGGTGGTGTGGCCAAGGTCAGCTGCCTCCTGTGTCCTGCCCTGGGGCACCCCGCCTACTATGAAGCAATCTGAGATGCCTGCTACTTGTGCTGGTCTTGGAGATTCCCAGGCAAAGTCAAGCTGCGAACCTAGGTTGGATGCTGCTGGTGCCGGGCGTGGGGCCACTTAGCAAAAGGTACGGGGGTTGGGGACTTACTGAGGCCCACTGTTGCATGTTTGATAGGATTTAGGAAGTTGTAAAGCATGAGCCAAGACCAGCCAGCCAAATGGAAAAGTTACAGTTAACATTGAGTGGGCCTGTAAGTTGGATGGGATCGAGTCTCAGGGGATCTCCAGGGCAGGGCAAACAGTGTTATCCAGGTTGATGGAGTCTCAAATATGGTACCTGCCTGCCAGCTCTGTGGCTCTGTTAGGGGAGGACTCAGAAAAGGAACAGTGGCCTTTGCCTGCCTTTTTGTCTGGTACAAAGCTGTTCCCCAGCCCCTACCTTGATGCCAGACACTTAAATTCCTCCATTTATGCCACTGGTGCATTTCAAGCTGCTACCCCAGAGCTGGAGTTCAGAGGGAGTGAGTCTGAGTAACTCCATGTGTGGGTTCTTTAAGGGCAGCTCTTGGGACTCCAGAAGTTTCTTCCACTGACTCAATCCAAGCTGGTTTTTGCCACCAGAAATTATGGGAACTTACCTTTCTGTCACTGGGACCCTGGGCTGAGGGTCCTGGTGTGAGGTTGGGACTCCTCGCTCCCAGATATCCCTCCCAAATTTTTATCCACCAAACGTGGATGTGGTGCCAGCCCATTCCACATCTCTGCCCCTCCTACCATAGATGGATGTGGTCTAGATAGATGTGGTTTCTTTAATTATGGAGTTGTCATTTCCATTCAATTTGATTTCTGATGGATCTAAGTGATAGTTGTTCTATATTTTAGTTTTCATTTTGATGTGGTTGTGCAAAGAGGTGAGCCATGTTTATCTATGCCGCCATCTTGACTGGAAGTATCTCTCTTATTCCTCTTAGAAAATAGATAGTATTCTATCATTGGGCAGTACAGTCAAATGCCACTTAATGATGGAAATAGGTTTTGAAAAATGTGTGTCATGGTTGGCATTTTCTTCTTTGTTCAGACATCATTGAGTACACTTACACCAACTTAGATGGTATAGTCCCCTACATACATAGGCTATATGGTATAGCTTATTGCTCCTAGACTACAAACCTATACAGCATGTTACTGTACAAAACAACACAAGATTAAATCAATCACAAAAGAAAATGATGCAACCAAGAAATGCATATACATGAGATGTATGAGACTGCTGCTAGTGTGACATGGTCTGTTTTACAGCAAACACTTTTTTATTTTTTTTACAAATAGAAACAGTATGCTCTAAAGTAATGACTAAAAGTGTAGTATGGGCTCTGGTTTGCTCAGTTGGTAAGAGTGTCATTTTTTTTTTATTCTTTATTTTATTGATTATGCTATTACAGTTGGCCCATTTTCCCCCTTCACTTCTTCTTAGGAGTGTCATTTTGATACGCCAAGGTTGCGAGTTCAATCCCCAGTCTGGGCACACACAAAAGTCAACCAATGAATGTGTAAATAAGTGGAACAAGCCAATGTTTCTCTGTCTTTCTCTCTCTTCCACTTTCCCTCTCTCTTTCTCTAAAAATCAATTTAAAAAGTGTTGTATAGTAAATTCAAATACTGGATACATAGTCATTTATTATCATTATGAATAATAATATATGGTATATGCTATATGGGCATACCTCTGAGATATTGGGGGTTTGGTTCCAGACCACTGCAATGAAGCAAATATTGCAATAAACTGAGATATATCTGTACTTTTTTAAGACTGGTAGCACAATAGATTTGTTTATACCAGCATCAGCACAAACACATGAGTAATACATTGTGCTACAACATCACAATGGCTGATGCCACTAGGCAATAGGAATTTTTCAGCTCCCTTATAATCTTGTGGAACCACCATTTTGGTCCATCATTGACTGAAACATTGTATGCAGCACATGACTGTACTATAGTTTAATTAGTCTCCTACTAATGGTCATTTAGGTTAGTTTTAATTTTTTTATATACTTAACATAAAATGGTCTAATGATGTTTTTGCACTTATATTTTTCATACTCTTGAGAGTATTTAAAATTTAATGTATAAAAGCAATATTTATGCAAAGATTTAGAAATCAAATAGCTTTAGAAGGCTGACTTTCTTAAGTAACCATTTGCTTAATTTTCATTGCCCTTCCCAAACCTTCCAAAGAATTGTTAAATCTCTATAAAAATGATTAGTGGTTTGTTTTCCCCTTAAAAATAATAATAAAGTCTTAATGGAGCATTCTTTTCCCCTGCTTTGTTTATACTAGATATGTTCTAGGATTTCTGCATATCTGTCAGCCTGGAGTTTCCCTTCACTTCTTGGGTATGCAGACATCATGTTCCCTCTACCCAGGGTCTCCCGTTCTTGTTTATTTGCTTGTTTACCCCTTTGTTTTCTAATAGCTTCCTAAGGGTGTATAGAAGGTAAATGTTATATAAGACATTGCATGTTTGCAAATGTCTATCCCATCCTTATACTTAATTGATGGTTTGGCCTAGAAAGAATGTTTCCTCGGGAAGTTGAAGACATTATTCCATTGTCATACAGCATTCAGTGTTGCTGTTGAGCAATTCAATGCTACTGTGATCTCTCATCCTTTATGTATAATGTTTTTTTTCTTCCAGAATCTTCTCTTTGTTAACAGTGTTTTGAAAATTCATTATGCTGGATGTTTTGTGTGTTTTTTTTTTAATTCCCTGAGATGGACACCAGATGTTTTTCAGATGGGAAAATGTTATTGTATTATTCTTCAATAATTTATTTCCCTCCACAAAGAAGCCCTGCCCTTCCCTAAGAGAATGACCCCTTAGGACTAGAGACTATAACAGCTGGGTTTTGGCTAGGTTTGGCCAATGTGAGATCAAATTGCAGGAACACAGAAAAGTCAGATTATTTCTTTTCTGCTGTATCCCTGATGTAGATCCTTCTCTCTCAGGCAGTAGCTATATGTACCAGGCCCTTCCTCCTGGACTTCAGTTCTCATTGGGCTGCATTTATACTACCTCCTCCAAACTTGCCCCTTCAGCCCTGGGAGTGGAACAGCTTCTTGTTGTTGCTATCTGGACACTATACCACCCTTGTCTGTTCCCTTAATCCTTCTTGCTCACACTTCCACAAGAGTCACTTTGTAAAATCTCTTTATCTGAACCATGAAGGGTGAATTGTGTTTGCTGTAGAAACTCTGATTGATACAGTTTGCTTACTCTCTCTCTGTCACTCTCTTCACCTTCCAAGAAATATTGAGCTTCCTAGATTAACCCTCTAACTTTTTCTTCTGTTTTCCATTTCTGTATGATCTTTTTGACCTACCTTCTGGGAAATTTCTTTGTCTTCATCTTCCAACCCCTCTATGAATTTCTTATTTCAGAGTCATATTTTTCATTCCCAAGAGCTCCCTTTATTCTCTCATCATTCCTTTTATTATAGCATCCATTGTCACTTATTTATATTTCATGGATATAATTTATTTATCTTTCTGCATCATCTCTCTTTTCCCAAAATTCTTTTGTTTTGGTGTCTGCCTTTCATGATGGAGACATTTCTCAGATGTCAAATGACCTTCACATAAGAGCTGTTCACTCTGTGTACTCAAGTGGAGCTTGTCCCTTGGTGGGCTTTACTTTGGGGCGATCAAGCAGGAATCCACTTGCTTCATTATAGGATCCTCCAAATGTCATTTTTCTCATGATGTTAAATTTTTTCAAAAGAGAATCCACCAATCTCTTGTCCGGTATTTTTGGAGCCAAGTGCAGGAATTACAGCTTCAAATTCAGAATAGACTTTCATTTAATGGGAATTTTTTTCTGGAAGAAATTCCTTAAAGTAAAATTGTGGTATCCAAGGGTATACATTTTAAGATTTGATAGATTTCAATACAATTTTGGAAGCAGTCAAAGGGAAAAGTTTAATGTGGTTTAAAAAAAGAAAACACAAGCAAATGCATTTTATAAGCTTTAAATGTCAGCAAAACTTAATAAAGTACTTTTCTTATGAAATTAATGTTTCAAGAGGTAAAATAGACTGAAATAAATTCTTCTTTTCCATGGTTCTACTTAGCTTCAGAATTAGTGCTAACATAGGCTATTTGAAAGATTAAATTTCTCATCTTTCTAGAAACAAAATTAGATTTCCCCCCAAAAGCCATTTAATTAGTACTGCAACTGTGCAAAAATGGAAACCTATAAAGGGGTACTTGGTCTTATTTATCTACAAAGACCTATGGAAGTAGCAACTAAAAACAGTTGTTATCAAGGAGGACATACAGAGGGTCCAGAGACATATGAAAAGATGCTCAGTATTGCTAGTCATCAGAGAGATGAAAATTAAAACCACAATGAGATACCACTTCACACCATTGAGAATGGTCATCATAAACAAAGCAACAAACAAGTGTTGGAGAGGATGTGGAGAAAAGGGAACCCTAGTGCACTGTTGATGGGAATGCAGACTGGTGCAGCCACTATGGAAAACAGTATGGAATTTCCTCAGAAAACTAAAAATGGAACTGCCTTTTGACCCAGCAATTCCACTGCTATGATCATATCCTAAGAACCCTGAAACACCAATCCAAAAGAACCTGTGTACCCATATGTTCATAGCAGCACCATTTACAATAGCCAAGTGCTGGAAGCAATCTAAGTGCCCATCAGTAAATGAATGGATCAAAAAATTGTGTACATTTGCACAGTGGAATACTACACAGCAAAAAGAAAGAAGGAGCTCCCACCCTTTGCAACAGCATGGATGGAACTGGAGAGCATTATGCTTAGTGAAATAAGCTAGATGGTGAAAGACAAATACTATATGATCTTACCTTTAACTGGAACCTAATCAACAAAACAAACAAGCAAGCAAAATATAACCAGAGACACTGAAATTGAGAACAGGCTGACAGTGATCAGAGGGGAGACAGGTGGCGATAATGAGGGAAAAGGTGAAGGGTTTACAGGAACAATTATAAAGGACACATGGACAATAACAAGGGAGGGTGGAAACAGGAGAAGGAAGTGGGGGAGGGCTGGAATAGTAGGGAGAGGTGGGGGGGAGGCAGAAAACTGTACTTGAACAACAATTTAAAAAAATGTTTAAGAAATTAAAAAGTAAAAATAGTTGCTTAAACCAGATGGTAACTGATATTGGAGTTTGTGAGAACAGTTTGTGGGAGATCTATCTCAGGGTAGTGATTGCTCTGTAGATTACGAGAATAATTAGAGTAAGAAAACTATTTAAACACACTCCATAGAGAGGCAGTCCACAGAACATGAGGATGTTATTTCCAGAGTACTTAAATTATATCCACATCGTAACTGACCTGTACGATCTAGCTTATGCTAATCAAGGTAGGCTTTTTCTTTTTTTAAAAAAATTGCCTATCATCTTACCCCATTAGGTTGCTCCTTATTTTGTCCTAAATTCCTCACTGCATAGCAGACAGTAAAAACTCTTCATAAACTCTACTTCAGAGAATCTAAATTGTATCCAGAAATAGACATTTCCCTTCCAAAATGACTGTAAATAAGTCTAAGTTTTCTGTCTCTATGGTAACAGCTTGATGAGAGAGTGAAGGATTGGTACATAAGATATGCCTTGCCCTTTCAAATTCTGTAACAACCACTCAACATGAAGGAGCTCACAGACACCAATTGTTGCTGTGGAATAGCAATCACTTTACCTTTGATGAGCTGGAGCTTTGGATTTCTTAACAGAGGGAAACAGAAGAGAAAAATTATATATATCCAATCTACATTGTACCTAATCATTCCTTCTTACCTATCCTTTCCTCTATAGATGTAGTTGAATTTTCTTTAAAGAAATTCAATTAAATTCGGTACATTGGTAAATGTACCACCCAAGCACTGGTTCATAGGCAACAAAATCTGAGCATCTACTATGTACCAGGTACTGTGTTTTACACAGATACTCACCATTGTTAGTAAATACAGGGTTGGGGAAAAGTAGATTACAGTTGTGAGTATGCAAAACATGGTTCATTCCTGTATTATTAATTTATTGTTATTAATTACCATTAACCTACTCTTGCCAACCCCTATATTTATGAAAAAATGATTTTAAGAGCACTAATATTACCAATGATTTCTGCTATCTTTTCTCACTACCATTTAGCTATGCCAGAATACAGAGGGAATTCAAAGAGCAGTGTGCCAAGTCACTGGTCCATACAACGGGAACTGGATTAGCTCCCCAACTATGTGTCTCCAGTCAGTTGGGAGAATTAACTGAGTCATGATAACCTGTGAGATGACTTAGGCAGCTAACATGTGAACAAACTTAACCTCTTATCTCTCCCATGTAGTGAAAGTCCAGGCTGCCTAAACTTGGGATCCAGAAAACTAAGACTCTTTGTTTAACTCAGCTCCTAAGTAGTAATTACTTACTGAAGCACAAAGACATCTTCTTAGAGATCTCTCTAGGAAGCAAAGGACTTCAGAGGACTAGCAGCTCTTTGACTTATGAATGATGACACTCACCTGTCATTTTATTCTTTAAAAAAACATTTTATTTATTTACTTTTAGACAGAGGGGAAGGGAGAGAGAGAGAGGGAGAGAAACATCAATGTGTGGTTGCCTCTTGCGCACCCCCCACCAGGAATCTGGCCCACAGCCCAGGCATGTGCCCTGACTGGGAATTGAACCAGCAACCCTTTGGTTCACAAGCTGGCACTCAATCCACTGAGCCACATCAGCCAGATCATTTTATTCTTTTAAAATATTTTTTAAAGCAATGTCCTTTCTGAAATCTTCTCTAGTAACATAAAATTCTAAGGGAGAGTTGCAGCATAGATTACTTCTCAGTATGTGCATAGTCTATTAATAGTAAGGACGAAAAAGAGGAAATCAAAAAGGAAGTTAAATTCATGCTCAATATATAAGTTAAGAAAATAGTGATTCTACTCCTCCCTGCCAACAACCCAAAAGGCTCCACACTCACCAAAGTCTTAGCTTTTCACCTGTGCCCTCACTTCTGAAATGATTTTTCTTCAGTGCTCAGTAAGATTGGCACTTTCAGTTAATTTTACTCTTAGGAACTTCCCCCAGTTTCTCATCACTTCCCTCAGTGTGATTCTACTGAACCCTAAAGCTTCTGTAACCCAAGAGCAAGGGACTTGTTAATGGTAAATAACCTTAAATTTCCCCTTTTTCTTACTCTGGCAATTATAGCACTACTCTTCCAGGACTCCAGGTTCTAAGACACAGGATGATAACAACAGTTTTATTGATAGTTAACATTTATTGAATACTTACTATGTGTCAGGCACTGGGCCAAGTACTGACACACTATTACAAATTTATGCTTTACAACAACTCTATACATGAGTACTGTTAACCCCATGAATATGGGTAAAGAAAAGAAAGAACAGGATTTTAAGCAGATCATCCAGGAGTGTAGAGCTAGTCAGTACCACATACAGGATGAAATTGCTGGGAGTTGAATCTAGAGGTCATACTTTCAACCACTGCACTGAAGTAATTTTCTCCCTAACTTTTTTACTTCAGACATACTCTAGCATAGTAGCAAAGTGGCTTTGGAACCAGAGTAACTGCATTCAAATTCCAGTTCCATGCTTATCATTGCACAATCTGGAGCAAGGTGTTTACTTTCTTTTCATACAGTTTTGTTGAGTTTTAAATTCATTAATTCGTATGACAAACTCTCAGCCCTGTGACCAGCACTAGAAAGCACTCCGTGAATGTTGGCTATTATTGTCTAACCCTTGGCCAAGCCCTGATAATTAATTCCATCTCATCTATCCAATTTGTCTCCACTTCACTTTTACAGCTGCAGCTTTAAATGGGCCCTGCAACTAACTTTTCAGTACTAGTTTATACATAGCAGGAAGATTAGTCTTCCTCAGACAATTTCATACACCATTTCCATGCTCAAGAATTCAAGAACCTCCACTGGCTCCCCATCACAAATTTTATCAGACCCAAATTTTTCAATTTGGCCTTTGTATTTCCACAAATTCCCTTGTTTAGCTTCCTCATTCTTTCTCTATCAGTCCTTTTCACATAACTTGCCATGTGATTTCTTAGTTTGCATCTTTTGTGTTCTCTGGAATGTGATTCAGTGAGTCTTTATCATTTAAACCCTTTGTAAAATTGTCCCTGGTTCTCTAGGTAAGTATGTTAATACAGTCAATTAAATTTTCAGGGACTATTCTTCTAAGAAGGTTTCTACGATTAACTCCACCCAAGTCTGTTCATGCCAATTAATTCCTAAACATGTCTAGAAATACTCTGCATTATGTTAATTCATACTTGTTTGTGTGGTACTTTGGTGTTTTTATGCATTCTGAAGTCTCTCTGCAATTTTTTAGTCCTCAAGGAGATAATGGTTTTTCCTCCTTTTCAACTTTTCCTTCCAGCTTAAGGCAAGTAAATGTTGTTGAGTAACTGATAGCACCAAACAGTCGATGCAAAAAAGAAAGGTCTGTTGGAGGCAAAGTAACGCGACGCTGGGGCTTATGTTCCTTTAAGTGCAGGTAACAAATAACTGTATTCTGCAGCTTTGCACATCAAGGAATTTTCAGAATAAGGCAGGCTACTTGCCTCTGACAGATAGGGCATCCTTTTAACAGCAGCCAGAAAGTTGATCTCTTGATTCTCCGTTTCTGGGTGTGTAGGCACGTAAGCAGAAGGCAGCAAGGAATAGGCTGCCATAACATGTCTAGAGGACTTTGCTGTGATCACACAAAGCCAGTAACCCCACAGAGGGGAGAAGAGTCAGGTTGCAACTAACTCCTTGTCACCTGCTACAGAACAGTTAGCAAACTGGTAGCTTTTTCTTCCTCTAGCTAGAGAAAATGTTCCTCCTTCCAGGCACCTCCCAGGGTCCCTGATACTGAGGAGAACCTACACCCTCTCTCCCAGTGCCACAAGAGGCAAAAGAAGATAGGATCCACAGACACCATCCAGCCCCAGGTGAGTAATAGAAAGGAGGAGGTCTAAGGATTTTGAAAGTAACACTTGAAATGAGACCCAAAGGAACTAAATCCTAGATCACCCTTCACCATTGTGTCAATGACTTTTTTGGTAGAATGACAAAAGGAAGATAATCATTGATACCATTGAAATGAAAACTAAATCATTCCAGTTACACCAAACAGAGCAGAGAAAGCCTGTCAACACTCACACAAAAAATATAAGGCTGATCAAATTCCACGTGACTTAGGTGTGGCTTTTACTTTAAAGGTGGAAGATGTTTAATTCTCCATAATTCAGAAGTGGAAACAAGTAGAGTCATATGATTTTAGAGCCCATGTAGTCTGAGTTCCATGTTTTATAAAGAGGAACTGAGGTCCAAAGAGGAAAATTAACTTTCCCAGGGCCACAGGAGTGGTGACAGAGCCAAAATGAGAGCTCAGGTCTCCTAATGCTCACTGCAAGGTACACTCACTGAGCAGCAAAGATGCCTGCGCTTGGACAAAGCGCTCACATTCAGCTAAAGCCCAGAGAACATGAATAAATATAGTATCTTTCCAGAAAGCAAAAGTTCTACCTCCAACATGCTGGGTCACAGCACAACACAGTTTTGCCAAAAATTTCCAAGCTCTCTGATTTGCATGTTGAACTCCTGTTCAAGTTGTTGACAGGGGTGAGGGTAGGGGTAGGGGTGGAGCAGGTGGAGGCATGTGAAAAGAAAGAGAAAGATGGAAAAGGAAAAAACAAACAAACAGTATAACCTGAAGCAGAAGCAGTCTTCTTAGTGGTTTAGGGGTATTTAGAGGCAAACTAGGAGCCAGGAGGAACTGGTTCTATCTCTCACAGTAACTAACTTTCAGAGGTCATTCAATCTCTCTGGGCCTCAGTTCCCCATCTGCAAAATTAAGGCATTCTACTATAAGTTATTTCTAATGTCTTTTTCATCTCAAATATTTTAGAATATTAGAATAGTATTCAAGTCTCATTACACTAATAGAATTTTATCACATCCAAGATTAGTAACAGAAAAATATATATAAAATTGAGGGTAGTTCACAAGTAGGTGGCTGATTGTGAATTCAATGAAAGATATTTATTCTGTGCCTTGGCCTAGGACTCTCAAGACTCAGAAGACACTGCCCTTGCTCTTCAGAAGCTAGCCGTCAGCCAAGAGGGGAAACCTGAAAGACTCAGTATTCACAGATAATCTCCTATCTAAGTACTATCCAGTCTGACCAAAGATCAAATATGAAGTGTTTTGCCAGAGGCACTGTGGTAGGCAACTTCCTGGTTTATTTTCCCTTTTTAGAGCTCCACCAACTCCCAAATATTACAAGTAGTGAAGGGCTAACTGGTCACTGAAGGAACCTCTTGAACGGCATTCCTAATTCATGTTTTCTGGCCAGAAGCACGGTAGGTCAGGCACTGTAATATCACTTTGCTGAGAGTATTGTGAATAATAGATGAAAAGTCATCAACTCAAATTTTATCCCAGATCAAAGCAAAATGCTACGAATCTGAAATGTGCGCCCATTACTCTGCTCTGAAAATGAACAAATCAGTGTAAGCATCTCGTGTGAAAAACTGAGGGCAAGAAGTGGTCTATAATATATGTGCCTTACCCTGGCCAAGTGGCTCAGGAGCATTATCTTGTGTACCAAAAGGTTGCAGGTTTGATTCCCAGTCAGGGTACCTACCTAGGCTGCAGGTTCCGTTCTCACAGGTATGGGAGGCAACTGATCAATGTCTTTCTTACATTGATGTTTCTTTCTTTCTCTTAAATAAACATATCCTGGGTTGAGGATTAAAAAAAATTAAAATATGTGCTTCTGCATAGAATTCTCGCTTCCAGAAGTATTTTCAAACTTGTCAGAAGTCTAAGCAAGATGTTTAATAAAAGATAATTTCTCTATTATCAGACTAAATTTAAAAGGTCTGCTATTGTCTACTACCCACTTAGACAGGTATAGTGATACAGAATCGTCACAACTATGGAACAACCAGGGGGGTAGCTGCATTTCAGTTCACCAAACAACCAATATTAATGGTCACGTAGGTATATTATGCAAAGTGTACACAGATAACCTAGGTGTTGTCCTTTTATTCAAACAGTACATATCTTATGCAGAACTTGAAACCAGAAAAGCCAGTGCTCATGCTGCCTGTCACCTACCAGATGCAATAAACCAAGGCAGGGATTGAATCTTTATGGATATTTTATTCAGATGGTCAGAGATCTGAGAAGGGCAGGTTTGTACCCTAACAGACTTTCTTAAATTCTGTTTTAAATTGACTCTTTTTATAAAAAGAAAAGTGTAGGTAAAGGGATTGGAATTCAAGGAAAAAGTTAATCAGATAAAAAGCTGCAGCATTCTTTCATCTGTGTCCTGGGGCATTGGTCTTTAGTCTGTCTTTATCTGTGTCTTGGGCGTGTCACCCTAAGTACAATGGCTCAGATGTTGTCTTGATTGCTTGCAGTCCTCCTGAGGCACAAAGGTGGAACTGCTTATGGTCTCCTGGAGTCTAGGTGGGTCATACCTGCGGTTCCTGAAACAACAGCTTTTATATACACTGATTGTTAAACTTATTAACTGTTACCAGAATCTAAAATTTTTCCAACATTTGAATCACCATCAACACTGCCCAAGCTACAGAAGGGAGGGAAAGAGGAAGAGGGACAGGCCTCAAAGAAAATAATTGGACTGATAGGCCCAGCCTCTGAAGAAATAACAGACTTTAAAAGAAAAATGCCTAGTGAATTCTGTCATGAATGAGAGGGTGCCATGAACAGGCATCCTCTGCCTCCTAAGCCAGAAACCATGAAGATCAGAACTCTAAACATATTCACCCTCCTCTCTTTCCGGAAACCCACCCCATTAAAATGTTTTTTTTTTTTTTTTTCTCTACAAGTTTGAAAATAGATTTCAGAACTTGTCTGATAATAAGCCCTAAACCAATATGAGTCATTCCTTGATAAAGCCACTGGCTTCAGCAAGGTCTTCCGATTAAGAAAAACATTTCCAAACAGCCTCCAAAACAGAATAAAAGCACACTGCGCACTTCATTGCTCATTAAATGAGCAGGCCATTACTATACAGGGCAAGCAGAAACAGTACAGAACACTGAGTAAGCTTTTATATCCCACTGAAACTCACCTTAGCATCAGGAAAGCAGAAATTGCTAAAGGAAAACTATGTGAGTAGAGAACTATTCTCCAAAATATGCTTTATGCACAGAGTAGATTTTCCCCCTTCTTTCTTTTTTGGAGGTGTTTATGTCATTGGAGAGTTCTTTTAAAAATACTGCACAAGCTTATTGTGCAAAAAATTAAAATACACAGGTAAGCAATAAATAAAGAAAACAAAGAAAAATTATCTGTATCATCCCCTAAATATAATTCTCATGAACTTTTCTGGCTATTTTCCTGTGCATTAATTTAGATGAGTTTGTGTTATTAGTTGGTTGAATCATGTTCCCCTAAAATTTATATGTTTAAGTCCTAACCCCCTGAATCTCAGAATGTGACTATATTTAGAGGTTAGGTTTTAAAAAGGTATTTAAGTTAAAATTAGGTCATTAGGTTGGCCCCTAACCCACTCTGACTGGGGTCCTTATAAAAAGAGAAAATTTGGACACAAACATATGCAGAGGGAAGACTACATGAAAATACAGGGAAAAGATGGCCATCTATAAGCCAAGGAGAGAAGCATCATAAAAAACCCATGCTGCTGATGCTTAATCTTGGAATTCTAGACTATAGAATTGTGAGAAATACATTTCTGTTGTTTAAGTTACCCAATCTGTGGTGCTTT
>PVIA01005267.1:48028-118908 GCA_004024845.1 Tonatia bakeri
TAATAGTAAAATATGTTTATTTTTCAAAATGGAAAAGAGAGCCTTATACAATAGAAAAGATTTGCACATTTGACTGAATTGAAATGAAACTTACATGAAACAGTAGTTTGAAGAGACAAAACTAAAAGCTTATCAAGAGAATGAAATGACAAGCCACAAACTGAGAAGAAATATATGCAAAAAAATCTGATAAAGAACTTTTATCTACAATAACAAAGAATTCTTAAAATTCAACAATAAACAGCTTGATTTAAAAATGGGCAAAAGACCTGAATAAACATCTCACCAGAAGACACACAAAGAGTAAATGAGCATGTGAAATGACACAATGCTCAACATCGTGTCATTAAGGAACTGCAAATTAAAACAACAATAACATGCTTTTCGATACTTATTAGAATAGTGGAAATCCAAAACACTGGCAACACCAAATGCTGGCTTTGATGTAGAGCAACAGTCATTGCTGATGACAAATGTGTATGAGAACAGTGTATCTACTTTGGAAAAGAGTTGGCAGTTTCTTACAAACTAAACATACTCTTAACATATGACCCAGCAATTGTATTCCTTTGTATTTATCTAAATGAACTGAAAACTTTTGTCTACCCAAAAATCTGTACTCGGATGTTTATAGCAACTTTGTTCAGAATTGAAACCAAAGAGTTAACAAAGGATAAACTGTGATACACCCATACAATGGAATATTACTCAATGTTAAAAAAGAAATGAACTATCAAGCCATGAAAAGACATAAAGGAAATTCTGTGAACTAAGCCACCCATTTTAAAAACAGATTTTATTTATATATTTTTAGAGGGGAAGGAAAGAAGAAAGAGAGGGAGAGAAACATCAATGTGTGGTTGCCTCTCGTGCAGCCCCCCACTGTGGACCTGGCCCACGACCCAGGCATGCGCCCTGACTGGGAATTGAACCAGCAGGCTGGCACTCAATCCACTGAGCCACACCAGCCAGAGCCATCCATTTTTTTAATTGATTGATTGATTTGAGAGAGAGAGGGGATAGAAAAAACATTGATTTGTTGTTCCATCCATTTATACATTCATTGGTTGATTCCTTCTTGCATGTGCCCTGTCTGTGGGTCCAACCCACAACCTTGGCATATCAGGACAGTGCTCTAAGCAACTGAGCTACCTGGCCAGGGCTAAGCCACCCATTTTAGAAATGAAGACTCCTGAGTTTACCAAACAAAGGTATAGAATTGATGAGTACAGAGTGGAGCATTGAATCTCCTGAAGTTAGTTCCCTGGGAAAAGGTAGAAAGACAGGTTTTTGTTTTTTAAAACCCCCCAAAAAGAGTAGGTACCCAAACCACCACTTCCTTTACCCTTGTGATTGTGCCGTACTCTGTTTCTAAGACAGTAAATTCCTATGTTTTGTCCCTTCCAACTTTTGGGTAACAATATAAGGGAAATGAATTTTATGCTGCTCTAGGGATCAAAGGGGTTCTGGACTTCCAGCTTTATGAATTCTATGCATTGTTCCTGTTTCCTTAGTTTAAATGTCTGTCTCTGTCCCACTATGAAGAGAGAGGGTAGGGGCTAGGGAGGAGGCAAAGAAACATTTTCCATAATTGCAGCTACAGAGGGACTTAGAGTATTGGCACACACCTTTGAGATGTCAATGTTACCAAGGGTGGAGCTTATTTGAAAAATTCAAAGAACTGTTTGAATAATAGAGAAGTTCTTGCTTGTCTGTTTTAGTTAAAATGTCATCTTAAAAAATAAAGAGTCAGAGTCCAAATCAACTTAATTATTTGTAACCTAAAAATGAAGAGAGATTAATAAAGTACTACGTTTACTTTTTCCTTTTTTTTAATTGAGGAGTTCACTTCCTTTCTATTTACCTATTATCTGTTTGGGGAGGAATTTATTTACCTAAGTAGAAGATGGCAGAAATGAAGCCCTTTAAATTCTGCTTTTGGGTAGAGACTTATTAAGAAAGGAATAGGAAGCTTTGGCCAGGTAGTTCAGTGTGTTAGACTGCCCACCCAATACACCAGGTTTGCGGGTTCAATCCCTGGTCAAGGCACATACAAGAATCAACCAATGAATGCATAAATAAGAGGAACAACAAATCAATGTTTCTGTATCTCTCAAAATCAGTACATTAAAAAAAGTAAAATAAAGAAACGTTTAGGAAACTATAAAATAACACTGTACAGCAACATGACACAAAGACTCTAACTTTCTATAAAATTGGCAGTTCTTACATTGCTTCAATTTGCAGTTTTCTCCTCTCTCAATGTATACTGTACAAGTTTATTTAAGTCATAAATGTGTTAATGAAGAAACTATTTGTACCAGAGGAGAACCCACTTTTTAAAAGAGTATTGGTGAATCCTTCTAAGTGAAGAATCACTTTTTATCTATAAAGTTAGGTTTCCAGGTGGATTTGATTAAAGAGTGGCACACCTATGTGTTGTGTAAGAAAACATATACCTTTTAAATACCTTTTGGACTGAATTCCACCCAAGTTTTGGTCTAGAAATGGCAGTTTAGCAGGATTAGTAGCATCAGTAACCTTCCCCAAAATGAAATTGTAAGTTATTTATTGCATATTAAAATTGAAGACACTAAAGGTCTGAATGGGCCCCCATAATTAAAGTGAAAAAAAATATCAGAGTAAGGAAAGCAATAAAGAAGGGCAGCCATAAAAAAATGGCGTCCATTTCAAAGGAGGACAGACATAAAAAATGGTTAACAGGAAGGTGGAAGGGGATATTACAGTTTGGAGGAAAAAAAAAACTATAAGGGAGATTTTATCTTAATTTTGAAATTTATCTATTTAAAAGTATATCACTCGCAATGCAACATAAAGATGATATATTAAGAATTGTACACCTGAAACATATATAACTTTATTAACCAATGTCACTCCAATAAATTCAATAAGAAAAAGTATATCACTAACTCTTTTCTTTGACATGACCAACTAAAGAATAAATATCCCAGAGTTATAACCAGAGAAATTTTAGGTGAGAAACAGTAAAAGTAAATCTGGACTCTAAATATGAAAGATCTGTAGGTAAGTTTCTGAGAAAGTCAATGGAGCACACAGCTCCACACTTCTGGTTCAGTTCGCCATGAAGCAAGAGACTTGACTTAGAGCAAATGATTTCTGAATTCCTATTCTCTCTGCTCCCACCATTCTAAAGGGCGGAACTGAAATACTTTCTGTCTCGTCTTTCCTTTATCAAGTAGCTTTTTCTACTTTTCCTGACCATCTCTCCCACCAAGTTAAAAAAAAAAAAAAGCAGTAAGAAAGAGAAGACTTATAAAACAACCAAGCAGGGTTCAAATATGGGGAGAATTCTGATGACCCCATTTTGTATGATGATGCAAAGTTTGTTTTGTGGTTTCAAGGAAGCCATTTTGGGACAGGATAACATAGCTTTAAAATTTTTTTTTAAAGTAGTCATTTATCCCATGAATGAGTATTGGACTCTTATCCATGTGCAGGTTTCAGTGAGACATGGGGCAAGAATGGAGAAATAAGGTAACAGTAAACTTTCTATGGAAGAAAAGAAGTTTTCATCCATGGAGGTGGTAAGGGAACTCAAGAGTTACAGATGTTAGCCTTAGTTGTTAGGCTTAAGTGATTAATGCAGGTAGAAGATTGTTGTTCCAGGAACTGGAATGCACGACTCCAGGAGGCCGAAAAGCAATTCAACCTGTGTGCCCCAGGGGGTCTGCAAGCAATGGAGCTGGTATGTGGGCTATTGTGTTCCAGGGAAAGAACACCCATGATGCAGGTAAAGAACTGTTGATCAACAGATAAAGGAGTACTAGGAAAATTGCCACTGGAGTACAACTCTCATCCAATTAACTTTTTTTCTAGAACTCTTACCTACCTTTTCTTCTTATAAAAAAGTCAGCTTGAAATGAGATGTTAAGACAGTTTTGGAAGGTATATAACCTCATTTTCTCAGATTGTTGGCCATCTGAATTAAGCACTGATAAAGATTCAATCATCATCTCTACTTATTGGTTCTGGTAGTGACAGGCAGCAGGAATACTGACTTTTCCAGTTTTGGAGGGAGCAAACAAGCTGCCTTATCACAGTTTTAGCCAAGGCTGCCTCTCCTCTCAAGTTTACTCCAATATGCCAAGTATTTCCTCTATATCCATGGCTTTTATATCCATGTTATGCCCAGGCTTTTATATCCATGTTATGCCTGGGATGGAAATTCCTAGAACAGGGGGTACAACCCAAAAGCTTACAAAGATTAGAAAGTTAATGTAAATGGGTAAATCTTGTTGGGTAGAAAACAATTAGGAAGTGCTAGGTTTGGGGGAGATTCCAGTCCCACCTAAAAGGCATTCAATAAAAATAAATATTAAATATTTGCAGGACAGATACTTCTGGTCAAGATGATGGCATGGGTAAATATGGTTCTCCTCCACACACAACCTCATCAAAATTACAACTAACCTATAGAAAAACCATCATTTACAGCCATCAGAAGTGGAGCTGAATGGAGGTTCTGCAACTATGGACTTAAAGAAGAAACCACATCGAGACTGGTAGGAGGGATGGAGGCCCATAACCAGCTGGTGCCACACTCACATGTGGTGGATAAAAATTGGGAGGGATATCTCAGGAGCAAGGGATCCAAGCCCTACACCATGCCTCCCAGCCCAGGGTTACAGTGCCAGGAAGATAAGTTTCCATAACTTCTAGGTGTAAAAACCAAAAGAGGATTGAGGCTGTGGAAAAAGAGAAACTTCGAGAGTTCCAGACAGTTCCTCTTAAAGTTCCTAAGCAGACTTACTCAGACTCATACCCTCTGAGCTCCAGTGCAGGGGTGAAACCAGAAAAGTCAGTGTTCAAGCTGCTTGTCACTACCAGAACCAATGAGTTGAGACAAGGATTGAATCTTTATAGGTGTTTTAATCAGATGGCTGGTGATTTGAGAAGGCAGTGGTTTATGTATCCTTATGTATTGATATTACATTTCATCTCAAGCCAACTTTTATTATAAGGAGAAGAAAAGGGTAGGTAGGAGGTTTGGAATTCAGGGAAAAGGTTAGTTAGATAAAACTAACCTTTAGTTAGATAAAAGCTAGAGTCCAGCAGTTTTCCTAGCATCATTTTATGTGTTGGGTGGTGATTCTTAATCTGTGTCCTGGGTAGAAGACTTCTCTCCCTCGAGCACAATGGTTCAGATACCATCTTGATTGCTTGAAGTATTCCTGGGCACAAAGGTTGAATTGCTTGTGGTCTCCTGGAGCCAGGGTGAATCATACCTTCAATTCCTGGAACAACAGCTTTTTACATGCATTAATTACTAACCTTAACTACAATTTAAAACTTACTACTATAACTTACAAGTCTTGAGTTCCCCCCATCAAGGGAAGCATATTGAAAGGCATCAGAGACATACAGGGAAGAAATGAATTGTCTGATATCAGGGCAAAAGTTGGGGGACAGCTTTCTCCCAGACAGAAATGCTGGTAGAAGCCAGTGTTCCTTTTCTGAACCCTCCTTCCACAGAGCCGCAGAGCTGGCTGGCAAGAACCATACCTGAGACATAATCAATCTGGCTCACACTGTTTGCCCCACCATGGTGATTCCCTAAGGCCCTGCCATACCCATTTTTCAGGCCCACCCAAGCTGTTTCCAATGGCTTTTCCATACTAATGGCCTGTCACACCCCATGTTTCAAATTTTTCTAAATTCTCTCAAACAAGCAGCATCTGGTTTCAGCAAGTCCCATAACTCTCGTTAAGTTGCCCCAGGCCCAGCACTAGCAGCAGCTGGCCTTGGTTTACAGCTTGGCCTTGCCTGGGCAGCTCTAAGCACAGCACAAATAGTAGCCATCTTCAGATTGCTTCGTAACTTATGCTGTGTGACCCTGCACATACACGAGTGGTGGCTGACTTTGGACATGCTAACAGTAATCATGGCTCAACTATAACTGATGGTTGTACACAGCCCACACAGTGGGTACTCTTTAAGTACCCATCTTGGATAACAGAGGAGGCTGTGCCATTGGACCCTACAGAACACCTACTACATTATCAAGACTGGGAGATATAGTGTATCTGCCTAATACATAAAAACAAACACAGGGAGGCTGCTAAAACAAGGAGACAAAGAAACATGGCCCATGTGAAAGAACAGATCAAAACTCCAAAAAAATAGCTAAGCAAAATGGAAACAAACAATTTACTAGATGCAGAATTCAAAACACTTGTTATAAGGATGCTCAAGGAATTTAGTGAGATCCTCAACAGCATAAAAAAGATCCTCAACAGCATAAAAAAGTCAGAAATGAAGGATACGATAATTGAAATAAAGAACAATTTACAGGGAATCAACAGTAGAGTGAATTAGGCTGAGAATTAAATCAGTGATTTGGAATATATAGAACCAAAAAACAACCAATGAGAATGAGAATAAAAAAGAATCCAAAAAAATGACAATCGTGTAAGGAGTCTTGGACAACTTCAAGCACACCAACATTTGCATCAGGGGGGTGCTGGAAGGAGAAGAGAGAGAGATAAAGAAACTGAAAACCTATTTGAAAAAATAATTACAGAAAACTTTCCTAACTTGGTGAAGGAAGTAGCATTCAAGTCCAGGAAGTACAGAGAGTTCCAAACAAGATGAACCCAGACAGCCCCTCATCAAGACAATCATAATTAAAATACCAAAGATCAAGGACAAAAAGAGAATCTTAAAAGTAGCAAGAGAAAAGCACTAAGTTACCTAAAAGGGAGCTCCCACAAGACTGTCAGCTGATTTCTCAAAAAAAAAAAAAAAAAAGAAAAAAAAATCTTTATAGGCTAGAAGGGACTGGCAAGAAATATTCAAAGTGATGAAAAACAAAGACCTACAACCAAGATCACTCTACCCAGCAACACTATTATTTAGAATTGAAGGACAGATAGAGAGCTTCCCAGACAAAAAAAAAAAAAAAAAGCTAATGGAGTTCATCACCACCAAACCAGCATTATATGAAATGCTAAAGGGTCTTCTTTGAGAAGAAGATGAAAAGATGAACAATAAAATGGCAATAAATATGTATCTATCAACAACTGAATCTAAAAAAAGATAAAATAAACAAGCATAGCAGAAACAAAATCATAGCTACAGAGAACGTTTTGATGGTTGCCAAAAGGAAGTGGGGGTCGGGCAGATGGGCAAAAAAGGTGAAGGGATTAAGAAGTATAAATAGGTTGTTATAGAATAGTCATTGGGAGGTAAAGCATAGGGAATAGAGTAGCCAAAGAACATATATGCATGACCCATGGACATGCACAACGGTGTGGGGATTGCCTGAGGGCTAGGTGGAGGGCGGCAAAGGGGAATAATTGGGACAAGTGTAATAGCATAAACAATGAGATATAATTTATTTTTAAAAACGCATTTTTAATTTATTTTCAGAGGGGAAGGGAGGGAAAAAGAAAGGGAGAGAAACATCAGTTGATTGCCTCTCACATGCTCCTAACCAGGGACCTGGCCCACAACACAGGCTTGTAACCTGGCCAGCAATCCAACCAATGACCTTTCAGTTCACAGGCCTGAGCTGAATCCACTGAGCCACACCAGCCAGTGCCAGTGAAATATAATTTAAAAAATATATTTGCAGGCCAAACAAAACACAGCTTGCTGCTGAGTTCAGCTCTAGGCTCATCATGGTTCTTACTCTTTTCCTAGACAACAGGGATTAAAATGTTCTCCTTTTAGCCCTGGCTGGTGTGGCTCAGTGGATTGAGTACCAACCTGTAAACCAAAGGATCACTGGTTCAATTCCCAGTCAGGGCACATGCCTGGGTTGCAGGCCAGGTCCCCCAGCATGGGGTGCACAAGAGGCAACTACACATTGATGTTTCTCTCCCTCTATTTCTCCCTCCCTTCCCTTCTCTAAAAATAAATAAAAATAAAATCTTTAAATAAATAAGTGTGTGTGTGTATAAAGTATTCTCCTTTTGTATGTAGAAAAGAAAAACTTATTAGAAGGAAGATCTAGATAGAGCATGATTTACTGAGATTCTACATACTTTAGTAGAGGCTATTTCCAGAATTTTAGTCGAACTGTAAATTAAAGAAATCCCAGTTCTATGTTGCAATGTACTGATGTGAAAAATAAAAAAATAAAAATAAATAAATAGGCCCTGGCTGGCGTAGCTCAGTGGATTGAGCGCAGGCTGTGAACCAAAGCATCGCAGGTTCAATTCCCAGTCAGGGCACACGACTGGGTTGCAGACCACAGCCCCCAGCAACCGCACATTGATGTTTCTCTCTCTCTCTCTCTCTTTCTCCCTCCCTTCCCTCTCTAGAAATAAATAAATAAAATGTAAAAAAAAATTTTAAAATAAATAAATAGATTCTGGTTCTGATTTCTTACTTTAATTCTTCAAATCAGTTTTGAGCTGGGAAAATAAAATATTTTTTTGTAAATCTCTTACCTGTTGAAAGAAGTCCTGTTTTAAAATACATGGAAGTCCTGAATTTGTGTGTTATAGTAGAAACAGCCTTCAAATACAAAAGGATTGTTGTTTGGAAGATGGAGAAATAATTTCTCTTTTGAGAACATGAGAAAATAGTGGCTCAGATTTAGGTTAAAAATGGTAATATTGAAAATTAGCCAACCTTTCTAAAATAGGTAACCTGAAGTCATATTTGGGTCAGATAGAATATATGATGCTCAACACTCCCCTGATCATTTGGGGGTATTTGCACTTAGGACAGGTATAGTGATGTCTCATTCTTCCCTCAGTATTTCATTTTCATCTTTCATAAAAGGATTATCAGTAACTGCATTTACCATCTAAAATTTCCAAGTAAGTTCTTATAATTAGGGAACTGTCAGGTTATATACCTGAAGGCATCTTAACAGAAACTTAGAGAACACATGAGCTTTACAGTAATAGAAAAATGGTATCTTTTTTTCCTTCCTAATATATGGAGTAATACTCAAGGTTGTTCAACAATTCTTAAGAATGTAATTTTAAGGTAGAAAATGATCAGAGAAAAGAAAAAGAAAAATCAAAAGTTTCTTCAAAAATTAAATATTAAGGAAGCCAAAGTCAATAATGATTTTAAAAATTTAAATCCTAAATGTACTCATTAATTGCCTTCATAGAACTCTGCTAAACTTTGATAGAATCCTGGCACATTCCATGTGACTCTTTGAACAACTCTAGATTAGACACCTCTTTCAATGTCTCAGGAATTTTAAGTTATATTTCAGTGCAAGACTAAAGTGAATTCACAGCAAAATCATATTTGTTAAGTTCTGGCTTCAGTATGTGTGTTGTTCTGGAGAGAAGAGGTAGCCTGTAGACTTTCTCATTGCCCAAACTGTCTCAGCCAATAAAAATACTGGACTCTCACTATAAATAGTGTTCACAGAGCCTTCCTGCTTATTATTCATAATCAATAAGAAACATTATGAAGCAAATTTGAGAAGAGACATCTAGAGTTTGAAAAATATGGAGAGGACTCCAGTCTTTGAACATGAAATAAGAGAGCTGCCTGGTGGTCAATGTAGTGCACAGACTTGACCCAGGCACCCCAGCATCAGTGATTTTACTGTTTCCTGAACAGGACTGAAGAAAGTTAAGAAGTAAAAACCAACAAGATAAAAGCATTTAAGTGAAGGATCTGCTTTCCAAACCACTTATTCTAATTCATTTTTTTATTTAAACCATGCTTGCTGAATGTAGTTTATGGATAATATGGGTACTTATTTAACATTTTATATATATATATATACAAATAATGTTTATAAATAAACATTAAGAATGTTTATATATATATATATAAACATTCACACGTTCTCTCAGTGCTATCATTTATCATTTTTGGTAAATTTTAACCATAAAAATGTGCCACAAATCTCACAGAATAACTTAATAAATGACCTGCAGTTAAATTACTTTCAAGCACATAGAGAACTCAGAGGGACTAAGATGCTTGTTAAAAGAAGTTAAAAGAGAATCTACCTTTAAAAAATTATAAAGACTATTTTGGTATCAATATATCAATTAAAATGGTTACTTCAGAAAAAATTAGGACGACTCTCACTGAAAGCTGACAGTCTAGTAAGGAGATAAAGTAAAAAGCAGCTATAAACTATAGAGTAGAGTGGGAGAAAATAAAGCTGAAAATGGAAGTCATTGCTGGATGGTAGACAGTTTGGAATTTCAGTTGAGGAGCTTGAACCATTCACTGGTAACCCGACAAGAGTACTGACAAGATGATTGGCAGAATATAAAATGACTTGGAATAGGGAGATATGAAAAAAAAAAGAACACTAAATGCCAATTGTAACAGCTCACAGTGGGGTTTTGAAACTCAGTTAAGAAAGTGCAGTGGAATTAAGAGATAGATTGATTATAAAAGTTCTTACTTTTAAGTTTCATTGAAAAAATTTTTCACTTTTCTAAATGTAAGAAGATGTGACTCCTAGAAGGCGTCACCAACGTTATGGATGGGGGTTTAAGAAACTTACTTACTTCAAAAACTAAAAGAAATTTTTACTTCAAAAAACTCAAGTAGTTCTAGTGTTCTTAAAGAGAATAATTTGTTTCCTTAAATATATTTTCCTAAGGAATTTATGCATATTTTCCATGATCTCTTACATAAATTGTTGATTGGTTCAATCTATGGAAAGGTTGCTAAGGGAAGGAAAATTTACCTTTGTAAAAATCAATAAAGAGAATCCTTATTCAAAGTGAAGTAGGGAGGCCGGAAGGGGGAACCCTCACACCCTACCTGATCACAAAGCCCAGGAGGGGAAACTTTGTGTGTAACAGCCGTTTATGTAACAATTTTTCCTCTCCTTTAATTTCTTCAGACTTGAACATGGCCCACCATAATTACATGTTCCCAATTGCAATTCTGTGTTGTTTTAGAATAAAAGCTGGCTGACTTTTTGTTTACAATCAATACTTTAATCTTTTCCATTTATCACAATTACCAACAAAACAAACACACATTTGAGATGCTTGTTTTCCCTGAATGGGAAAGTTTCTGGGCTTTTCTTCCTTCCTTTCTAATTAAGTAGAAAGGGAAAGAAGAGCTCTAGGACTGAGAAATTAAGCTGGTTCAGAACTTCATGGGAGAGGCAAACCTGGGTAGGAATATGGTAGCTCTTGAAAGATCACATCTCTAGTCAACACACCCTCCTCACTACCTTTCCGCCACCCACCATTTTAAGGCCATTCTTGATACTCATTTTTACAGAGTAGGGACAGGGCCACCCTCAAAATGTCCTAGCACAATTCTGTTGTGACAAATTGTTCTAATAAGGTGCTAACTCAACAAGAACAAATTGAACTTCTGTGTGACTTACCTAAGGCTCTGTTCTTCAAGCATTTCTACGCATAACAGGTAAAAAGTGTCTGCACATATTTTGGGAACCCATTTGAACACATGATGACAAAACTGTTCTATTTTTAAAACCTGTAAAGGCAATCTCCTCTATTAGCTGCACACTCCTGAGATTTTTTTTATTTCTCTGAAGGATGACCAATCCTTTACCAAATTAGACCTTGAAGTTACTGTTTTTCTCTCTCCAATGCGCATATTAATGGTCCCACTGAATTCTCTTTAACCCTGATCCAATCTACTTCCTCTTTCCTACCATCACTGACTCAACCTTGGTTCAAGCTCTCATCTTTTGTCGATACAATACTAGCCTCCATGTTTCTATATTTAACTCCCTCTCAATCCATCTTTGCATACTACCTGCTGAGTTACCTAATTTGAAACTCCCTGTTTAATTCTTTCATTGACTTCCAGCAAACTCTTAGCATAGTTTGCAAGCCCTTCTGTGACATAGTCACATCTGAATCATCTAGGTTCCTCTGGGTCATCTCTTTCCATACTTTCGTTTAACCTCTCAAATTCTTCTCTTACACAACATCCTCCTATCCCCTTGAAAAAGCTCCACCCTCTCAGGCCTCTAGGCTTTGTAAGTATTGCAACTTCTGTTTAGAGGGCCACTGCTCATCTCTCAACTAATTCCTACTCATATTTTAAGAATTAGGAAAATTACCTCAAAAAGGGGAAATTGCCTCTGACTCACGAGATTGGATTAGGTGTCCTTGCCATGAACTTCCGTAACACTCTGAGCTTTCACTCTGTCACAATACTTAATATCTGTACTATAATTTTCTCCAAATCTACCTCGAACAATTTGAGGGTGGGACTGTATCTTTATGTCCTATAGTTCTTACTACACATTAGGTGTTCAAAAGAGTTTTAAGACTTTATTTATATATTTTAATACATTATTGATTATGCTATTACAGTTGTCCCATTTTTCCTCCTTTATTCCCCTCCGCCCTGCATTCCCCACTTTAGTTCATGTCCATGGGTCATACATATAAGTTCTTTGGCTTCTATATTTCCTATACTATTCTTAACACCCTCCCCATCTATTTTTTACCTACCATCTATGCTACTTATTCTCTGTACCTTTCCCCCTTTCCTCCTCCCACTCCCAGACTGATAACCCTCCCTGTGATCTCTTTTTCTGTGATTCTGTTCCTGTTCTAGTTGTTTGCTTACTTTTTTTTTAGGTTTGGTTGTTAATAGCCATGAGTTTGTTGTCATTTTACTGTTCATATTTTTTATCTTCTTTTTCTTAGATAAGTCCCTCTAACATTTCATATAATAAGGGCTTGGTGATGATGAACTTCTTTAACTTGACATTATCAGGGAAGTACTTTATCTGCCCTTCTATTATAAATGACAGCTTTGCTGGATAGAGCAATTTTGGATGTAGGTCCTTGCCTTTCATGATTGGAATACTTCTTTCCAGCCCCTTCTTGCATGCAAAGTTTCTTTTGAGAAATCAGCTGATAGTTTTATGGGAACTCCTTTGTAGGTAACTATGTCCTTTTTTCTTGCTGCTTTTAAGATTCTCCCCTTATCTTTAATCTTGAGTAATGTAATTATGATGTGCCTTGGTGTGTGCTTCCTTGGGTCCACCTTCCTTGGGACTCTCTGAGGTTCCTGGATTCCCTGAAAGTCTATTTCCTCTGCCATATTGGGGAAGTTCTCCATTATTTGTTCAAATAAGTTTTCAATTTCTTGGTCTTCCTCTTCTCCTTCTGGCACCCCTATGATTTGGATGTTGAAATGTTTAAAGATGTCTTGGAGGTTCCTAAGCCTCTCATTTTTTTGAGTTGTTTCTTCATTCTGTTCTGGTTGCATATTTCTTTCTTCCTTCTGCTCCAGACCTTTGATTTGAGTCCTGGTTTCCTTCCCTTCACCGTTGGTTCTCTGTAGATTTTTCTTTATTTCACATAATGAAACCTTCATTGCTGCCTGGGTCTTTTTTATGCTGAAGTACCCAGTGAGCACCTGGAGCATCCTGGTAACCAGTGTTTTGAACTGTGCATGTGATAGGTTGCCTATCTCTTTGTCGCTTAGTTGTATTTTTTTTTTTTTTTGAGCTTTGAATTTTTCTTTCATTGGGCCATTTAAGGGGCGGGTGTCTGGGTGCGCCTGTTACACAGTAAGGGGTAGAGCCTGATGTGTTCACCAGGGCAATGCAACCCAGGTCACAACCCCAAGTGACCCTGTATGTAGGGGAGGGGTCCGAGAGGGACAGTGCTGCTTGCTCCGTTCTCGGCCCATTTTCAGTCACTTCCCCTGCTACCCACAATCAAATTGGGACCTTCTGGATCAAATTGGGACCTTCTGGTGCTGATTGCTGGGCGGGCTTTGTGTACGTTCTAGAACCCTGTGGGTCCCTCTAAGAAACTCTCCTGTGAGGATGGGAGTTTCTCTTGCTGCTGCCTCAACCCCCACAGGTGTTTTCTGTCAGAGGCTTTGAGGCTTTATTTCCCTGTGCAGGAACCCTGGGTTGTACAGTCTGTTTTGCTCCCCAATTGTTCCTCCCAGTTTATCCACATGCAAATGTGGGACCATCCAGTCCACAAGCCACCCCCTTGCCCGCCCTGGTCCTCCAGCTGCTGCCTTGCTGCAAGTCCTCTCCACCCAACAGCCTGTCTCCGTCCCCCCTACCAGTCTGGATGAATGTTTTTCTTTAACTTCTTGGTTGTTGGACTTCCACACAGTTCAATTTTCTGTCAGTTCTGGTTATTTTTTGTTTTGAAATTTGTTGCTGTCCTTCTTTTGGTTGTGGGAGGAGGCACAGAGTGTCTACCTATGCCTCTATCTTGGCTGGAAGTCCAAAAAAAGTTTTCTGATGCACCTCTGAAAAAGGAACTTATTGGTCACAATGGAAATTGCTTTTCATTTGTAGTTTCTCTTGTGACCCCACACATTTGCTCTCTTTTCTAAATCTATCATGCACGTCTGTCAGTATAAACTTCAAATTACCTCTATCAAGGTCCTTCCCTCCTACGAAACTTTTGTCTCCCTATTGTCTATGACAGTAAGTCTAGACATCTGGGCCTGGCTTTCAAAAGTCTAACTACCAGGCCCTGGCTGGTGTAGCTCAGTGGATTGAGCACGGGCTGCAAACCAGGCATCGCAGGTTCGATTCCCAGTCAGGGCACATGCCTAGGTTGCAGGCCATGTCTCCCAGCAACCGCACATTGATGCTTCTCTCTCTCCCTTCCTTCCCTCTCTAAAAATAAATAAATAAAATCTTAAAAAAAAAAAAAGTCTAACTACCTGTTTGGACTTACTTGTTCTACTTTATTTCCAGTCCCTATACTCCTTTATCTCTGGTCACTTCAAATATTCTGCCTTCACTTTTCTATTGAAATCCCACTTGTCCTTTCAAGATCCTGCTCAATAATCATTTCCTCACTAAAGTTTTCTTTGGCTCTTCAAACACATATTGAATATTTAGCTTGTCACTTATCTGGGCACTTACATGTCATCTTGTTGGGATGTAACCATCTCCTGGGTAGGCCTTCTTTCCTCCACAGGATGATTTAAGTTCCTGGGGGTGAAGGGAAGGGCAGGAATCATGTACACTTTGGTATCAATGCAACAATAATGATTCAATTTTTAAAAAGTGAGTAATAATATATTATACCAATAAAATGAAAGCCACCCAAATATAGAATTTGGCCTTTAATTTGAAAAACAGTAGAAAGTAAAGAGGAAGATTAATCACTAGCTTAAATTAGTCCCTTGAAAAGAAGGATGTTAACTTGGAAGAGGAATCAGATGGGCACAAGTGCAAATGAGAATAATTTTACTTGTGGTTATTGAAACAATCAGCAGGTCATTGTTACACATATTTTCCTGGTCATCATATTTTCTGTAAAGGCACTTAATTACCATTTTAAATATGACCACAGCAGGTTCTGTACAGAATTACAATGGTACCCTATAACACACTATATATTGTAAGATTTGGCATGTGAATCAAAAGGAAAAAGGTATCCCAAATCTATTATCTCTAAAATGTTATTTAAGGTGACATAGAGCCAATGGAAGTAGGCTATGCTTTTCCTCAAGCAAAAATTCTTTTCACATCTAGGTTAAGTGATCTAGTACTCTTCAATCATGGCTATCCTATGGATGGACACAGGATTCTACCCCAGGACACTTGTTAATACACTGAATTAACGTAGAGTCAAAAACTCTTATCCCATTTTAACAAGGCCTCCTGAAAATACAAAGGTCTAACTAAAACTAACTAAACTAACTAAAACAAAGGTCTAACTATTTAATGATGTGAAGCACAAACAGAATGTTAGGCCCATAGAGACCATTATTTTTGTACCTGGGAGCTTTTCAGTAACTTCAGGTTGCTTTAAGTTCTTAGATACTACCACTGAGCCATTTTCATTTTTGAGTTTCTCATGCCATAACCAGAGACTGAAAACTGTAGTTCAAGGCAAAATGGAAAATTACATTAGAATCTCATTTTCAACAGTTCTGTGTCTTTGAACAATGTATTTAACTTCTCTGAGCCACAGTTTTTAAATTTATAAAATGAGGACAGTAATATGTATTCTATATGATTACTGGAAGAAATAACTAAGACTGCCTGGCATATAGTAGGTGAATAACTGTTACTGTAATGTTAGTTGATTTTTTTGATGTATCACACTAAACGATGAAAAGTCGTATTAGAACATTTAATATTTTTATGCAAAATACCTAGAATATTACACTATCGATCATAACTTCTGGTGACATCATAAAATCAACAGATACGATTACTGTTGTCATTAATATGATCTTTAATAAATGGAATAATGCACCATTTACAGCAAGCCTTTTTTAAACCTAAAGAACTGTCTTAAAATCTCCTTCTCCAATGTCTCTATATCAATACAATCTTTTTGTTTAGGTTTATATATATCAAAGCATTACTTACAATTATTCATAGAAAACTCTTTAGTGGCTTAATGTCAGCTTTCATAGTGGCATCCATAGATAATACAAAAGAAAAGTGATTTGCTTTATTTCATACACTGATCCATCAAACACAACTTATACAGCATAGCAAGGTCTCAGACAGCTATACAAAAGCAAAATAACTGAAATTATTCATAAATTCATATATGATATTTTGTCTGTAATGTAAGAGCAAAACACACCAACAAAAGATACCCATTAACAAGAAAGAGGGTTCTGAGGAATTGACAATATTTTTCAGCCTTTCTTATTCCAGAAAAGCATCCTCAGAAATGAATACTCTGTAGCTTATCTCTCATATCTATTCAGAAAAGCATGGCAGCTACACATCTCTGTGTTTCAGCTACAACGCCCTAAGTTAGTGTATTTTACAATTATTCACTTATCTTCATTTGAAAACTATCAACAGAAAATTAAGGATGATTCCAGCTTATACGAACACTTACACAATATAATCTCCATGACAACAAGGCATACAAAAACTGTTTAAATAAATAAATGTGACCAGAAAAAGAGAAGCCACAGAAGCCAAGCAATTCAATGTTAAACTAGGGCCTATCTTTAAATTGCATCTTTTAGTAATTTAGTTTTCTCTTATTGTTAAAATTTTTTTAAAATGTGTTTCCCTACCACACTTACAAGGATTGGTAATAAGGTGGAAAGCCTGAGACAAGAAACTGGTTACAAATAACTTTACTGCTAGGATTTTAAGTATATACCATACCAATTTGGGGCCTGAACTTACCTTTTAAAGAAAAATTTCATTTGGCTCTAACAATGGGATAAATAGGTTATCATAAGTTACCTTCTCAAAATCACCTAAGCTGTTACTAAAGCCACAAACTCAACAATTCACTTTTAGAAGAGTTTTATAATGTTAAATTACCCCCTGAAAAAACGTTATCTCAGAGGAACTACCTTACTAAGTTCTCCCATTAAAAAAATAAAAATAAAATAATTTGTACCATCATGTACAACCATTTGACCAAAAAACATAAATGGTTTGAAGACGGTGCTTCAATTCTAAGACCTAAATATGGTGCTACATGTAGCCAAGTAGTTGAATCATTTCCATCTCTCTTCAGTAATTGTAGAACTGGGCATGTTTTTTCTGCTTAATGATAGTGTGTCTATGTAAATTAAGTAAAATTATAATATGAAACATTAAATGAACCGTGTGTGCCACAAGCACTTTAAATAGTCAACTGGATCTAATTGCTTGTTTACTACTAATTGAAGTTTTACAATGTGCAAAGGGATGAAAGGGACCCTGAGTTTTTAAGTAATATTATGTCTTCAGAGTGAGTCTAAACAGGAAGATATTTCTGAAATCTTACAAGTACAAATAACATAAAAATAAAACATATTACCTTTTAAAACAACAAAAAACCAAGTTGTAGTTTAAAAGTTATTTGCTTTAAAATTCAATCATAAAGTGGACACTCTAATGATGTGATTTATTTCTAAAGATTCCTCCTCTCTTACCCAGATTTTAAAATCTGGGTTTCAAATTAAGTTTAAAAAATGACTTACATGTTTAATAATAACACTACAAACATCAAGTAATAACAGAATTAGAATTTTTAAGATATGATAGATTTATTTTGGGCATAATTTTAATACACAGCATAAATTCTTCTTACATATTTACTTTCAAATGTATCAGCCATGAGATAAAATCCTAAATTTTACTTTATATTCACAAACATTCAACTTTAACCAATCACTTAAGAGTTAAATGAAAGCTGTTATGGTCTAGTCGATGTTGCAAAACAATGATAAGTATTTCAAAAGTGGTCTGCAAAAATGTTTATAGATAATACCTGATTATTGTAGGATTTGCTTTTAAAAGTTAATGTTGCACTTTGTGTTTAATATTTGATACAAATAAATATGTAAAACACATGTTTTATGTGGCTCAATCATAATGCTAAGCTTGCTGCAATATAGATGAAATGATATACAATTCTGTATGCATGGCTTTTTAGTTATAACTAATTAGCATATAAAATCTAAATCTCAACAATTTAACAGAAAATGTTAGATGATACAAAAATTAAGTGATTTGCTGACAATTTGATGGCTCCATTGTCAAATGGTAATAACATCCTAATTCTCAGTTCTATCTTATTGAACTATTAACCGGAGCAATAAATTTGAATATAATGTGAAACATAACTTTAGTGTTCTTAAATATAAAATTATTAAAATAGGACTGAGGATAAAATGCTAAAGGAACTAAAACAATTTTGTCTGAAGAACTGAGACTGAAGGACTGAGAAGCCTGAAGCATATGGAAGAATAACAATGTTGAAGAGGATAGCCTATGGCTTTTTTTTTTTACTAGTGGATAAGAGAAATGGGTATAAATGAAAACAGGAGGGAAGCAGAATAGATAGGGGAAAAAACTTTCCTGATACAGAAGATTGTGAGTCACATAACCAAGGGATAGAATAAATCAGACACAAACTAAGATGTGATTGAAGGAAAGTAATGTTTAGGTGCACTAGAGAACCATTTCTTCTGTTAGTTTAATCTGGGAACCTGTAAAAAACCCTTGATAGTAACGTTTGTGTAACTAAATCAACTGTGATCTGCCAGATTTATTTAATCAAGGACTATATTTAGGAATGGTCATGCAAGGTAGTTTTGGCTTAAGTTTGCAAAGTTCAGAATCTAAAAGTTAAAATGCAATTATATCTACTGAAGAGCAAACTGACAGTAAAAGGTATGAATATTTGGGAATATCCTAGTCTGAAAAGACTTCTGGGGTATATGTGGGAATGTTATGCAATTTCTAGAGTTAACTGGTTTAGATAATCAACTAATGTTGATTGTAACTTTAAGGAGTAGCTTGGGAAAGTAATATATAAAGCAATCTGAATAATTGATGTAATTGCCTTCACTTCACGGGTAATAAGTTCAACATAAATATTTAAAAGTTGTATAGAAATATAAGGAATCTCAAATTTTAGGAAGTACCTCCAATTAAATATTCATTTCCATAAATATGAAAAAAGAAACAAAAAGTTTATTAAAGTATATTTCTATTTTAAATGACTTTGAAAAGAGAGGTTTACAGAGAATGGACAGTAAATAGCTTCAGCCTATCAGGTATCCCATATGGCTTTAGAAGCTAAATTTGAAAATATTTTAAACAAAAACACTCGTCAAATTTTGTGGTAATTCCCACAGAAACACATATTTGAGTGTTCCTACCTTTCTTTGTTTTCACATTCAGAACCAATGTACATTTTCTGGAACATGCAGATACATGTAAGGAAACTATACAAATTGCTTTATTAGAAGGACACTATCCTTGTATCCTTCCTACATCCGCCTCAATTTGTTTTCTGGATTAGTAAAATCTTTGAAAGTCACTAAAAGCAGAAATCTTCAAGATGGAGTCAAAGGACTGATGAAACTAAAAGTCCATATTCAATTAATTCCTCCAAATCAAGTATGGAATCAATTTATGAAAAGTCTCTGTTCCTATAAGCCACCTTCACTTTACCCTTAACATTTACTTTACCTTAGTTATTCAATATAAGAATGTTATGAGTGAAGAGAAGTGAAATGATTTTAAGATCATGATGGTAGATATGGGATTGAATTTTGTCTTCAATTAGTAATTATTTCTCAAGCAACAATCAGCATAGATAAATCTATACACCTTCCATGCCTGCCTAACTTTTAAAGTCATTAACGTATCTGGATTTGGCTTATATACAAGCCACAATTGTGCTGGAGTATAATGACTAGATTTCTTACAAAATGTCAGCACATTATACATCCTGTCATACAGTATGTAGGCTATATGGTATGGATGAGAGATGTGGAGACAGGCAGACCTAGGTTAAAATCCATCTTTGTCTATTACCAGATGTTGACCTAGGGCAAATTGCTTAGTTTCTCCTCGCTTCAATTTACTCACCAGTAAACAGGGCATATTAACTATAATCCTTCCATGCTTGCTATGAGGACTAAAAGATAGTGTTTGTATAACCCAACATTCAGCACACAACAAATGGTCAATTAGGACATTTCACTCCTGCAGCCTCCCAAAACTTTTTTATGGTATCAGGGTTTCCCCCCACAATTATGCATTTAAAAATGGGAAACATTTTTACGAATAATTAAATCATTTTTGTCTAAACACAATTCAAATCAAGTTTTTTCAGTGGCTAAGTTGTGGTATACAATTACAATAGTTAAGGGAATATTAGACTTTGATTATCTATTATTATGCTTTGAAGGTTGTAACACTCTCTTACAAATGAATTTAATGTTTTTCATTAATAGCCTTTTATTCAAAAGGAATTGAATGTTTTTATACATGCAAAATATTATGACAGCATTTTTAAATTATTAGCTTTAAGAAACATTTATTATTAAATGAATAAAACTGGCAAGTATTTTAAGTAATTTTTCTTGTTTGTATATTATAAACAGATTCTAAAATTAAATCAGTCTGATGTACAATTTAATTTAAAATTTATTAAAATGATCTATAATTTCTACTACTTTTTTTAAGAGTCTACTAAAAGACTGGGGAAGAAACTATTTATTTTAAACATGCTTACATTAAATGGGACACTATAAGGAGTTCTTTGAATTTGGTACATTAATTTTTAAAGTATTTTATTATTAAACATCAAAAAATGTTTGAAAACTTACAATCAAGTGGCCCAAACACAAAGTATAGTAGAATGAAACATAACTCTTCTTCTGTGAGGGAAAAATCAGTTAGACCTCAAATGGTCACTTACCCTCAATGCTTCTAATTGGAGAAGGACTATCATTTATTTTTATTTGAAGATGTCCTATAGATGTTTGAAAATAATATCCTGAAATACAACTGAAAGTTAAGGAAACTAAGTGAAAATTTACTGGGAAAGATATGAATAATTTGTTATGTGATAAAATAGTTAACTAAATGGAAAACATTTTATGCCAGAAGATTGAACATATATTAAAGGTCTGAATCAAAAGAAGGGCCAATGAAACATAAAAGGTGGAAATACTGGGCATTAATAAAAGAATCTTAGCTAAGAATTCAAAACTGTGTTCAGCAATCTAGCTGAATAAAAGCTAAGTGCTATAATATCTAACTCAAGATCCTAGTAGATGGCAAACAAAAGAAAGCTTATATATAAGTCCTAAGTATTTTGGACAGCAAATTTGGAAATATAGGCTGTTTTTAACTAAATGATGACAGAGGAATATGAGTAAGAAAATATTTTTCAGGGGAATTTTGTTTTTCTCTTAGCTTTTTATCCCCCAGAGAAGTCCTAGAACTTAATTAGATAATGAGTACTAAGTACTCCAAGAATCTGTAAAAAATAAGTAAGATTATCACTGTTTGCAAATTGATAGAAAATAATTTGTGCTTATAAAAAAGTCCCTTACTTGACATAAAGTGCTTTATTTAAAAAAAACATGCAGAGGTTGTTGTTTTAGAGAGGGTTATGAGTAATGAAGAAGCAAAAGAAGCTTTAAAAAAAGTATGACTTGAAAGATATATAACATGTTATCACTAAAAGGTATATTCCAATATAATATAAATAATAAATGCTACTCATATATCAAAAATCATGTGAATATTGGCAAAAGGAGAAATTAGGAAAATAGGAGTAGTGAAAAAACAGTTTTGAAAAGAGAGAGGTAAGTCTCCAACTGCTCAAAGATGACAGGTTTGGCAGCAATCCTTCCTTTCGCAGGGATTTGGCATGCCAGTTGAATGATTTTTTCCACACAGTGTTTTAGGTCATGGGAAGAGGAGAGGAATCTTTTTCAGACAGTCACCAGGCTTTGCTTGGGAAGAGGATATAAAGCCACTACAGGTTCAAAACTATGGATTACTTTTGAAGTTATTTTAAACAGGAAATGTAATTTTATTTCAGTCAAAGATTGCTTACTCAGAGAATAAAGGATATAACACTCTATTGCCTTAATCATCTACCTACTTAAAAATTCCATATAAGTATAGCTATATAAGTTTTCTGATAAAAATGTGCTTCTTAAATAAATGAAAATGAAATATAACATACATATAAAAATAAAATAAAAGAGAAAAGGTTAATATTTGACTCCTATTTTGTTCTATGCTCTCTTATGAACTTCCAAAACCGGAACCAAATATGTTTATTAAAATGCCTGGAAAGAAATGTTTAGGATTTGGAAGGTTAAAAGCATTTCAGATTAGGTTTGGTAGTTCCATCTTTACAGCCCTTTAAGATAATGTTTCTGCATTTTTCATAAGGAGAAAGAAAGCAAAAATTCAGGTTTCTCTTCTGCAAAATTCACGGTCATAGAGCAGACCTGACAGAAGTATGGGAGAGAAAAATGTTCATATTTTGGAAGAATGTGTGCTCTATTAGGAAGAGAGCTTACAAGAAAGCTTATTTGTGGCCTACAGACTATTGCACATTCAAACAAAACACAAGGGAAAAGAATGTTCAACAGATAATATGTTAGGAACATATCAACATATAAAATAAACTAGCTTGTGCCCAGAAATAAAACATGGATACCAGACACCACTGAAGTCAAACCTGTCTTAATCTGCTTCTGTTTTAATGACCTTTAGTAACTGTTTCAAACTGATTATCAGTAATACATTGTTTTTGCTTTTTTTCTTAAAAAAATATTTTGAGACCACTTTTGATACACACACATATAATTCTGTGGTCATAACAGACAAATATAACTTTAGCGAGACTAAACAAAAGTGCAAAACTTAAAAAAACAAAATTAAAAAATATGGAAGCATAAGCTAAATTTTCTGCATAGCTGAAATCTATTTAAAGCAAGTCCTTATTGTAGGGGTGGGAGGGGTACTGACAGGAAGATAAAGCAGTTTTTTAAAAAAAAAAGTCTTCTGCGTGTTTAAATGATGCAAAAAATAATTTCACTCCATAGGCCTGAAAACATTTCACAGACAGTTCATTCCTATATCTTTAGACACCATGGTTGTAGCAGTGCCTCCTTCTGCAAGGTAAACAGCAGTGCTAGATTTGGAATGAACTGCTCTGTCACTGCCATTGTTGTTGACCTCACAGTCCAGTTGTTCAGTGGAGATAACCCAGGTGGAAGGGCGCCACCGCTTTAGAGAATAAGGAGTTTTCACACGCTTCTTGATCTTTTCACCAGATCCTGTTTTGCCATCTTGTGTTGACTCACCTACTAAAAAAAAAAAAAAAAAAAGTACAGAAAAATGAACTATTATATAAACTACTAAAAAAGTAAAAAGTTAGGATTGCAACTCAAGAGCAGGTCAAACTAATGTCTATAGGAGGTGCTAATGAACATTTCTTGAAATTGATGATGCCAGACAATATTTTCCTAGGCAAAAATTAAATAACTTATTTTTGAGAATCTTGAAGCCCAATGTTTTTATAATGAGTTAAATTATTCTATATATGATTATTCTTTATATGATTTAATTTTTTTATTTAAAAACCACAAAAAGCAAAAACAGAAGAGAAAATTCAAAGTTCTCAGCTGTACTCTCAGATCTTTTGGTTACTGGTAGGAATCCTAACTTGGCAAAATACACTTAATCATTCAACTTAATGCTCAAAGTGAATGAAATTATAAAGGCACTTGGCATATGATATTTTACAGAATTACCTAAATTCTAGAATACAAATTTTCTAGTAATTCCCTCTTCCCATACCTGACAAGACATTTTACTGATCTGGAGCCCTGCCATAGGTGAGGTAGTCTATAATACAAACCACTCAAGCAAGAGGCTAGATTCTACCAATCAGTTTGTGAGAGCTGAATAATCCCTTTCAGCCCATTTTGTAGTCCTTGACAACAACCATAAAACATGGCTTTGTTTTTCCCTGTAAGTACTATCTGTCTAAAAGAGAAATTATTTTGTGTAATAATGACTGTTAGATTCTGGTGAGCTCTCCAAGTATCCCTTTAGGGCCAGGAACCAAGTATCAAGTTATTTGTTTAAGTTGTTAGGGGGCCCATAATACAGTGCTATTGTCACATGAGAGACAGAACATACAATTCTTGGGAAAAAACGACAATAAAAAAACCAACAGCAATTTTATAGTAACTTCTCTGAATTTTCTCTGGACTTTTAAGATTTATTAAGTCTGATAAAATCTAAATGTGTATTTAATAGATATTAATTTGCTCAACAAACTTTCGAAACTTATACTGACATCATTTTACTTGGAGGTACTAATTGTTGAGTATTTATCTTAACCATTCATAGCAAATATGAGTTGCATTACAAATCAGCAGCTACATAAAGCACATATTACATTGGTACTTATTCTATCATGATACTGACTTTTTAATTATCAACAACAAAAGAATTACTTTTTTCTTTACAATAGTCTAATTACTTTTGAGGCCCAGCCAAATGGCTTATTTCTAAAAGCAGTAAAAATAAAAAATTGCTAGTTGAAACACAATCTGATTCTATCTAAGTAGTTACTTAAATGGTCCCAACAGACAAGCAGGAGAGACTACATGACCCTGTCCACTTACATTGCAAACCACTGTCATCAAGGACATTTGTGGCTGAGAGATCCAAAGAATTAGGCCTCTGTGCTCTTCTGGGTTTTGATGGTCCAGGATCTGCTACTGTGCTTGGAACACCCTGTGCAAGAACAACTTGCTCTAAACATGGATTACTGTTGTTGTTATTAGAATTAGTTCGGCCACCTTCCAGTGGACGTTCCCTCCTGTCCACAAGACGATCCAGAACACCTTCATCGTGGCCAGCCTGTTGCTCTCGCCTCAATAAAGGTTCGTGCTCATCAGGACTGGAGTTAATATTCAGCCTGGTATCCTCACCAATGAATTGATTCTGCAGCATTTCTTGGGCCCTAAGTGCCACTGTATTGGCAGTCTGGCCAGATGGTACTGCCCCATTGGCATACTGAGCAGTGGCAGCATGGGAGTTAACACTGTGGTTTCTACCTGCCACACCATTCATGGTGACTGTAACCACATGAGGTTCTACAGCATTAATTGTATTCATCTTGGCAACTCCAGTTTCTACTTGTTTCAAATTGGATTTGTGCTTGCTGCCAAATTTCAGACGGGGCTCCTTTGTTGAATTTTTGGTGTTTAAAGGCAAACTAGTAGGTCTCTTAGGAAGGTTCTGTTGCTTGGGGAGAGGATAGAGCTGAGCAGGTGGGACATCAGGAATTAAACATGCTTGGCCATTGGCAGCCTGTGTGAAGTCCTGCTGTCCAGTCACTTCTACTGCAAGCTTTATTAGTGGGTAAAGCAAGCTAGAACTGGTACTGCTCAGTGGGTCTGGCCCACTGAACTGTTTAAGAGAATGCTCCATGAGATTCTCGTCAGAACTTTCCTTGAGGTTCTTATCAACTTCTTTTGGGTCTAGCTTGTTGGTCTCCAAGTCTTCTTCTGTCAGCTGTAAGCAGACAGGGGTTGGCCCAATTGGCTGTGAAATATTTGTGGCATGAAGATTTGTTTCATCTGGGTATGGCATCTCAGATATAGTGGTCATGCCAGTGCTTGGAGTGAGGCCAGTGGTGTTTGTGGTGGTTGTGTTGGTGGACAGGCTGGTGACACTTGTTTCAGGGCTGGGGATTCGAGCTTGTGCTTGCTGTCGTTCATAGTTAATTGAGTTTCGGTTCTTTTCCCCTGTAGTCAAAGGTGTGCTAGACATTGAATGCTCAGAGGAAATATTCTTCACAATGCTGTCAGTGTGATGGATGGAGTCTTCAATGTATGAGGAAGAAGAATAATCTGGATAAGGGCCAATCTTTGGCACACGCCTATTGTGTGAAAGGTTGCTTAAAGAAAGAAAAAAATGACATATTGACAATGTACATTTATGACAAACTGACTCTCCAAGTTTAACATCTCTGATTTTAAAGGAAAGGGCTTTTTATTTTATTCCTAATCCACATCATTCTAGAGGTTACTAAAAATTCTAATAAAATAATCAAGTGTCAACTTACTAAATGCTAATTTTATATGATTTAAGCCCACTGAAAAATATATGCAGATCTAGATGTGATTTTTATAGTTATTCATTATTTTGGTTTATAGAAGATACTTAAAAATCTCTCCTATAATTTTGCAACATTACCAAATATATTTTTATGAATTGTATACTTGTACAACCAGATATAAAGTTTCATGAGAGGAAGAACCATGGCATATATTTCTTTCGTATGCTCATAATTCTAGATATATAGTGCTACTGAACAAGTGTTACCAATTAAGTTTCAGTGGCCAAATGGTAACTACTAATAGGTAGTTTCAAAGTGCTTCCATGAAGAGGCACAGTCTATCAATGGAATGTATCTTCCTGGGTAGACTGAGTCACATCAATGAAAGTCCTAGAGCTTAGAGTGTAATGCAGAATGTGACACTCAGATAAAGGATCAAAGATTCAGAAATGTTCTCCAGTTATCAAGGGCTCTTTACAGTCATTGGCACAGTTGGCACAACTTGAGAGTGATGGTTTTTGAGCATCACACTGTAATATATTTGTTATTTAAAATAAAAACCAGGGTTAGCTTTAACAATCAAAGTATAAACACTGGGAATATTAATAGATGCAAGTGTTATAGGAGAAAAGCAGCAGCTAAAGGAGAGGAAGTACTACAAAGAAAGATTGATGAAGTTATGAGGGGAATGAAAAGAAGGGGAAGGAAGAAGTAAAAAGCTGATGTACTGCATAAGAAAAGGAAGTTCAGGAGGTATGGAGGGTAAGAGTTAATACAATGAAACCTAGAGTGGAATGACTGGCATGAACTATGATTTAGAGGAAACTTCTCAGAAGTGGTAGATCATTAGACAAAGCATGTAAGAGACAGAAATGAATGACACAGAAGGCACAAGGGGGAGTATCAGGGTTTCTTCTTACTATTCAACAAAAGTTCAAAAACACTTAAAGTAACTGACTCGAGAGCCACCTCAAATAGCATACTAGAGAGTCAGTACAAATAGCATACTAGAACATACAGATAATACAAAGATATGGTGCAAAGAAAGCAGAAAGCAGAAGACTATCCTTAGGTACGTATAAAGTGAGAAAATTTATGTTTAGAATTGCTACTTTCTACCTTCCCTGATTTGCTGATACAGAAAGCATAAAAGTTTATATACTGAAGGTAATTTAACCTAAACATAAGTAATATAAACCCAATTTTGGACTATAGTCCATAACACAAATTATTCTTAGAAATTAGAATAGAAAATAGCACAGAAAATGATTTAAGAGTCAAGTGTATTTTTATCTCATTTTTTTTCTGGTAATTTTCTCCTTGATGCCTTTCTGAAAAATTTTAACTTGTATTAGATAAAATGACAAATTTGTGGGAACACTTTTTCTCTACTAGTGAAAAAAAGAAATACAGGCAACACCAGTCTGAAAAGTTTTAGGAATTTTTTTTTAAAGTCCTTTTAACCCTGACTGGCGTGGCTCTGTTGGTTGGGCATGTTCCTGCTAAGTGAAAGGTCACTGGTTTGATTCCCAGTCAGGGCACATGCCTGGGTTACAGGTTTGGTCCCTCCCCATCTCTCTAATAATAAATATTAAAAAATAAAAAGTCCTTTTATTTAGAACCAAAATTCATAGTTCTAGCAAAAAAAAAAGTCTCATAAGATAATGCTCATGATGGGATGGAAAGATCTTATGCACTGCTCTCATGTGAAAGTAGTAGTAGTATATTGTCTATGAGCGAGCATTGGATAAGAAGTCTAAAAACAACAGTCTCCACTGAAACAGGTTAGATACATAGGCAAGGTAATAGGTTCCATTTCTTTTAAACAAACAAACAAACACACACACAAACAAACAAAACAGCAGAGGAAGGAGGAATAATAAGAAGAAAGGATAAATATGACTATATATAGAAGTACTTACATACTTTTGTAACTATGAAAATATTTTACCTTTATTATTGTAGGGAAGTTGGAGCATTAAAAGAGAAAAACTAACCTCTTTTTCTGTATCTTTCGATATTAAAACTCCACAGATTTCATCTTGCATTTATATCAAACAAAAATCTTCATTAACAGAACAAGAATATTGAAAGAAAAAGTACAACTTTAGATTGGATGAGTTAATCACTGTACTACTGGACTGGTTTAAGAGAATTTATTTCCTGTTCTCTATTTCGTCTCAGTTTCTCAATACTGATTGATGGATGCCAGACCCCCTTGGTTCTTACCGCTCATTCTGCATAGCAGTAGACATTGGATTGACTGTTGGGCTCACAGATTTGTTTCTTTCCCATATCATCATAAGTTCAGCCATCCTCTCCTCAGCACACTGTGCAGTAAGCCGAGCTTCTGCATCCTGGTCCCAACAGTCTTCTATTGTCTCCTTGAGTGATCTCACTGCCTGTAATAAAGCACATGTCAAATACCGCATCTTAAAAGAAAAAGTATTGAGTTTCTTAGTGACACGAGGTAGAAGAAATATCAATTTTCTTTAACAAATATTTTACATAGCTCCGATAAAGTCTTTTAGATTTCAGAGATTTGTAAAGTGTCACATTTCTCAAACAGTAAGTAGCAAGGAAGGAAGGAAGCTTTAATCTAACTCTTCACCTGAGAACGTTTCCATTGATTTTTACAGAGGGAGGGAGGGAGACAAAGAGAGAGAGAGAGACATATGATTTGAACACACCCCAATTGGGGATCAAACCGAAACCAGGAATTGAATAGGCAACCTTCTGGTGCACAGAATAACGCTCCAACTTAGCCATGTGGCCAAGGCTGTTAAAAATTTTGAGGAGAGGAAATATGAATAAAGAAAATATTGAGGCAAAATTGGATAAGTACTTTGACAGGGAACTCTATATTAGAAATATATAAATAATGATATCTAACATTTGGGTAAATGAGATAAAGGGGGTATCATTATTAACATTGATGAAGAAAGGAAAGAAAGAAAGAAAGAAAGAAAGAAAGAAAGAAAGAAAGAAAGAAAGAAAGAAAGAAAGAAAGAAAGAAAGAAAGAAAGAAAGAAAGAAAGAAAGAAAGAAAGAAAGAAAGAAAGAAAGAAAGAAAGAAAGAAAAGAAAGAAAAGAAAAGAAAGAAAGAAAGAAAGAAAGAAAGAAAGAAAGAAAGAAAGAAAGAAAGAAAGAAAAAACAAAAAACTTTAAAAATCTGTTCTACCTAATGACAGGAAAATGCAAGTTGGGGTTCATAGGTGGGTCATAAAATCAGATTACTGGGTTGGGACCAGATTTAAAATAAATGACTACTAAATCCCAAAACTAAAACATTCTAGACTAGAAAATAGAAAATACCCAGATACAGAGTAGATAGTAAGATTAAGCCTCTTACAATACCATGTCATGATGGGAACATGTATATTTCTTAATGTGTGAGAAAAAAATTCTGAATTCTAGATCACATAAAAATTTGCAGATTTTGTCAAGAGAGAAAATGGAAAAACTGAAATAAATATGAAAGAAGAACTGGTAGATTCTGGAATACACAGCATATTTTAGAAGACTGGGTTAAATGGGTAGAGAAAGAAAAAGACTAGAGGAAAAATCCAACTGTGGAAGAGTTCCAAACTTTTATGCAACAATACATTAAAACTGTTGCATAGAAGATGTTATGCAGAACTAAGATTAAGGGATAAAGAGAAACTGGACAAGTGATTTTAGGAAGGGAAAGAGAACAAGCCAGTATTCAAGATAGATTAAGAAAGAGAGGATAAGAATTTGGAAAAAGGATGAAAAATATGAAGAATGGTGATGTAGTTGAAGAAACTATACCTAAATGTTTTACATATGAGAAAAAGGCTATTTAAAAAAAAAACAACTAGGGCCTATAATTTTTTGTTTTTCTAATTTAAAATATTTTAATATTAAAAAAGCCTTAAACTGTATGTGTGATTGTTACAATAGTACACTTTTACTATAAATTCTAAAAGTATAGAAAAAGTTATTCATAAACTCAATATTCAGAGGTAACTATGGTTAACATTTTCATACAGTTTCCTCAGAAAAGTATTTTCTATACTTTCATTTTCATCAGAAAACTATTCTTTCCCCAATTGCTGACTGATCTATGCTTTTAAACTAGTTTTTTACACTCAATAATATTTGGAAGACTCTGAGTTTTGTTACTATAAATATATTTTTTTATTGCAATGTGACTATATAGCAAAAGTGTCTTAGGCACAGGGGAATTTCTCTTTTTATAAACTATGCACTTGCTATTTGACTCTAGTATTGGATTGTCACTACAGACAAGCTGTACTATGGACTGTAGCACATTAAAGCTAAATGGATTCGTTGGAAGTGAACCAAGCATTATTTTATCCCTTACTTAGCAACCTAGTCTAAATCTGGAGTAAATAGTTTTCAAGTAAATATGCATACGATGCATATCCCACAATGGTAAGGTTGACAAGAGAGACTTCAAAATGATGAGTTCAACATCTCTGGTGAAATAAACAATTTAAGGAAGATGAGTTGTATTTCACTAGATAAAATTTCAAAAAGAGATTTTTTTTCCCTTTGAGGGATGCTGCACTGTAAGCCTGGCACATCTAATGAACCCTCATAAAGGGTTCAGCCTCTCATCTGCTGCCAGGGACCTCTTAAAGATCTATCCTACTTTCCATAGCAAGTTTGGAGGCAATCTTGGGAATATGTGCTTGGCAATAGGTCTTCAACTGCCTCAAACTTGAAACAGATTTTAATTTCATTTGAAGCAGAAGCCTTCCTTGAAGGTAATATACTGACAAAGATGATCAGTGGAGAAAATATTCAATCTAAATACATCTGTATGGAAATACAGAACATCTCTCTAACCTCTCTCTGACATGCCACCACCCCACATAAGTCATGATACAGAATGAAAATGTTCTAATCCTACCAAGACAACCTAAAATTAAAATGTGAAAATCTATAGTAAAAAGGTTTAAGTTGCTTAATGAAATTTTCTTCATTCTTGTTCTTTAACTATAAATCAAGAAAATTGTACAAAGTTTCAAAAATTCAACTTTATACCCTCAGAGATAATCAAATTCCTATTACAGAACTAACTGCTCTGGGAGGGTAGAGGGATGGAATGAAAAAGACAAAGAACTCATGGATACAGATGACAACATGGTGACTGGGGAGGGAAGTGGACAGAGGTGAAAGAGTGTATGGGGGGATAAATAGCAATGGAAAAAAATATAATGAAAAATAAACAAAAAAGTAAAAATAAAAATCTAAATAAAAAAGAAAAGATTGCTCTGGAAAAAGCAAACCGTAAAAATTTCTAGAAATTATAAGTATGACTGTGGAAAGCAAAATTTTTTTTTTTAAAGATTTTATTTATTTATATTTTAGAGAGGGAAGAGAGAGAGTGAGAGAGAGAGAAACATCAATGTGCGGTTGCTGGGGGACATGGCCTGCAACCTAGGCATGTGCCCTGACTGGGAATCGAACCTGCGATGCCTGGTTCGCAGCCTGCACCCAATCCACTGAGCTATGCCAGCCAGGGCGGACAGCAAAATTTTAATGAACAGATAACAAATAGAATGATGAAGGTGAAAATAAATGAGTAATTTGAAAGGTAAAGTTAAGTAAATCTTAAACAATGTACAACAAAATACTGGAAAATACAAGAAAAAAAAACCGAGACCCGAAATGTCAGGTGGCCCAATAATTGTCTAATGGAAATTTGAGAAAAAAGAAATACAAGAGAGGAAATAACTTTTAAAATAAAACATAATAGAACAACTATAAAGGACACATGGACAATAACAAGGTAGGTAGAAATGGGCGGGAGGTGGGGAAGGCTGGGGTGGTGGGATGGCATGAGAGGAAAAACCAGAAAACTGTACTTGAACAACAATAAAATCAAAAGTATTCAAAATAAAATAAAATGATATAAGAAAATTCCTCTGAAATGAAGAAACTTCTAAATTTTCAAGTTGAAAACCTGTCCAGTAGAAAGCAAAAGATGTGAAAAGATCCATGCCTACATATATTCAGGTGGAATTTCACAATTCCAATGATACAGTAAAATGCTAAAAAGCTTACAGAGAAAAGAAAACAAGATAATAAAACAAAAAGCAATAGAATGAAATAGGTTGGGCCTGGAATCCTCAATAACACAGTGGAATGCTAGAGCACAGTTGAGTAGTGGCTGCAAAGTTGTGAGGAAAATTATTTTGATCTTGAAAAGATTACCTAGCCAAATTATAACTTAGGTGTGAGGGCAAGATAGAAACATTTTTGAATGTGCAAGAACTCATAATATTTACTACCCATGCACATAACTAACACATATTACTTAAAGAGGAACTTCCTCAAAGAAAAAGTGATTTACAAGAAAGGGAATGACATGAAATTTTTAATAACATTGCTTCTTAGTAGAACCTCTAAAGAAAAATAAAAAAAAAAAGATGACAAAGAAAAATCAAAGAGAATCCAGTGGATGGTGACTTTTGAAATACTTTTCCTTAAGAAGCAGGGTTTTACACTAACTAACATAGTATTTCTATTTCCTTTTCTATGAGTCTAAGCACGATACTATGTTGTGCAGTGCATGTTTACATAATTGTAATTCTGCAAAATTCTAATGTTTTTATTTCATTTAAATTTTTAAATGTGTAGACAAAACAAAAATTTATTTAAAAAACAGATACACCCTGGCGGGTGTAGCTCAGTGGATTGGGCGCAGGCTGCGAACCAGGCATCGCGGGTTCGATTCCCAGTCAGGGCACATGCCTGGGTTGCAGGCCATGTCCCCCAGCAGCCGCACATTGATGTTTCTCTCTCTCTCTCTTTCTCCCTCCCTTTCCTCTCTAAAAATAAATAACTAAAATCTTAAAAAAATATATATTAAAAAAAACAGATACAACATTACAAAATTAGGAAAGAGTAAATGAAAGATAACAAGAAGTAAGAATAGATATAGCACTTTAAGTTATAATGGTAATTCTAAGAGAAAATTAAATACAAAACAAAAACTGCAGAACAATGTTAACAGGAGATATTTTTAAAGAGTGGTGGTAAGGTCAGGTAGTCTTTTCCACTTCCTTTTTTTTTTAAAGATTTTATTTATTTATATTTTTAGAGAGGGAAGGGGGGAGAAAGAGAGAGAGAGAGAGAGAGAAACATCAATGTGTAGCTGCTGGGGGACATGGCCTGCAACCCAGGCACGTGCCCTGACTGGGAATTGAACCTGCAATGCCTGGTTCTCAGCCCGCGCTCAATCCACTGAGCCACACCAGCCAGGGTTCCACTTCCTTTTTTATGATCTTCTATTTAATTGGGTTTTGTTTACAATACATAGGTATAACTTTAATTCTTTTAAAAAAACTGTTTAAAGTATGAAATACAGGGTACTCTCATCAATAAGAGGTAATAATACAATGGAATACTGACTAAATGGAGAGAAAGAGAAACATTTATATGTATGGACATGAAAAATTGTCCATAATAAAAAAATAAAGCTTCACAAATGACAGTAGATAATGAGATAATCCTACTTTTGTAAAAAAAAAATTGTATGAGATATACTGTCCTGGCTGGGTAGCTCGGTTGGTTAGGGCATCATCTTGATATGCCAAGACTGCAGGTTCCATCCCTGGTCAGGGCACATACAAGAATCAACCAATGAATGTATAAAAAAATGGAACAACAAATCAATGTCTATCTGTTTGTCTCTCTCTCCCTTCCTCTCTCTCTAAAATCAACCAACAAAAAAAAATTATATGAGAACGTAGGTACATGTGTGCATGTAAATATTTATAAGGTATTTTTAGTGTTGTAGCAACAATTTACTGAAATGATGGGTGCCTTTGAAGATATTGTTGTGAATTGCATTTTTAACACAAAGAATTTATAGGTTGTACCTTGTTTTCTTTTTGGTGTAGCTTAAATTTCTATTAGACACTGAATATGTAAGTCTCACGAATTAACATTTTTGGTGCCACACTCAAGAGAGTATGATGGAATTTCAATAACCTTTAAAATGTTAACTTGTTAATCATTCTACCTTTTACCCAATCTGACAAACTTCACACACAATAATTAGTTCACACAATTTTATACTTGGAAAAACCTGAAAGTGAAAACGGGGACTTCTCAATTGAAAAGCTTAAAAGGGGGGAACTTTTTTATAATGAAAAATTTTAAAACTAAAATCAAGTAAGTTGAATTTATGCATTAGACAACTCTAAAAACTATTAACATTATTAATAGTATTTTTGCTTCAAATAACATTAAAACATGCTCAATCATAAGTTGTCTTTTTAATAATTTAGTTTCTTCTTACCAGGCTGTTTTCTTTCCAAGCTTCTGGGAATTTGGGTCTCTGTTTTTCCCTAGACACCAGAACCTGCATATCTTCAAATGTGGGATGGTTTCCAACTTCTGTCTGAAAAGCCATTTGGTATTCTGGTACAGATTCACCTGTAAATTTTTTTTAAAGGATGGAGTAAAATTTCTAATTATCATAAAATGATAGAATCATGTATTTCTGATACTACCTGAGCAAAGAAATTGTGTCACAATCTTTTTTTTTCACCCTTTCAGGCAGATTTAGAAATCCTACAAAGACCCTTTGTGGGTATAATGCATTAATAATAAATGTTTTACTTAGAATAGTCTTTGTTTGATAAATTATTTTTTGATAAGTTAAACAATAGTTTCAATGATGAAAAGCTATTTTTATGTGGTTTCTAGCACTACTAAATTTGGAGGGAAAAGAGTTTATATATAGAGTCTGTCCAGAAAAATTACAGTCATTGTTTTTTTAAATTTAAGTATATTTTATTGATTATGCTGTTACAGTTGTCCCAATTTTTTTCCCTCCCCCCCCTCCACCCAGTACCCACCTTCCCTCCAGCAATGCCCTACCCTTAGTTCATATGCATGGGTCATGCATGTTAAATTCTTTGGCTTCTCCCTTTCCTAAACTATTCTCAACACCCCCCTATCTATTTTGTTCCTACCAATTATGCCTCTTGCGCCACTGCTCCCTTTCTCCCCCTTCCCCCTCCCAGCTGATAACCCTCCAAATGATCCCCATACCTATGATTCTGTTCCTGATCTGGTTGTTTACATAGTCTGTTTTTGCTTTTTTTTTAATTTTTCCGATTCAGTTGTTGATAGCTGTGAGTTTGTTGTCATTTTATTTATTTATTTATTTAGCGACAAGATTTTATGGTTAGGCAAGGTAACAAAGGTTATGGTGAGCTCCAAGTTATACACTTAGCTTCTAACTTTTGTTGAGACACATGGACCTGTTCATGGCATCAGAAGATTTAAAGGGATGTCTGCTGACATTAAACGTGACTCCTGAGAGTGACTGTGGTTCGTTCCCAAATGAATACCTTGTTTCGCAGGCCGGCAGTCTATCCACTGAACCACACTAGCCAGAGCTAGAATTTCTTTTTATCATACTGAAGTTTTCCTTCAAGATTTGTGTCTGTTTGGTTGGTTTTATTGTCAAGCATCAATACTGCAATACCTGTCGCTTTCCAGTCTTCACTGGGCTGCCATGAGACCACTGGAAAGTACAGCATTATCCGCACAGGGCTAGAACTGCTCCTTCACCACAGGGTAGAGGTACAGGTGCTCCATGGCCTCTTTGGCAGTCAGTATCTGTCAGTGGTTGTATCACTGAAGTTTGTCCAGAAGATCTAGGGCCTCCAGGCTGACGAGGTGTCTGTTCCCACTATGGATAAAATTCTCCCAGCGTTTCTGTGAATGTTGTCCAAGGATATTCGTTGGAAGTGCAGATCTAGGTCTAGGTGATACTTCTTCAGATACCCCCATACAGCTCATCTGTACCCGGAACCTTGGCAATGTGAACAAGCTGATTGTAGTTGTCCTGTCTGTGAAAGAAGGATTCCTTTTGAAAGATCATGCTTGCTAACGTAGTGCCCAAACTCCACATGTCCAAGCTATAATCATACATCTGGTAGTCTACAAGGAGCTTGGTCCCTCGAAGTACCTGGAAGCCACAAGAACACTGTACTCCTGAGCAGGATGGGTGAACTCTGCAAGACCCCAGTCGCAGCTTTTTCTGTTGGTGATCTATCATGACATTCTGAGGTTTCACATCCTTGTGCATGATTCCCTTGCTGTAGCAGTAATCCAAAGCTTTAAGTAATCCGTACATACAAAACTGATATCCAAGTCTGTCAGGATCTGGCAAAGTTGCTTAAAATCTGAATTATTGATATATTCAAATACCAAAGCTACAGTGTCCTTCAGTGTCAACATCAGTTTAATGATATTTGTTCCTCCACGAAGGTTCTCCAGAATCTTAACCTCTCATTTTATTTTCTTTTTCTTCACTGGCTTGAGAATTTTTACAACCACTCTCTCATTGTTGGTGATGTTAATGGCTTCAAATACTTCGCTATACTTTCCCCAACCAAGTTTTTGAACCAGTTGGTAATCATTTTGATTACCTCAGCTTGGGACATGAGCCTCATAGTCCCAGTACTCTTGGCTCCTCAGCTGTTACCTTGGTGTAGACCAGGGCCCTGCTGTCTGCAGCTGGGCAGGACAAGGCAGGTGAAACCAGGGGCACCGCTGGGAGCCAGAGGAGGAGGAGGAGTCAGGCGGTGGTGGCAGCTGAGGCCGCTGGCGGGGCTGTTGTCATAAATGTTCATAGTTTTGATCCACTTCTTTTTCTTAAATAAGGCCCTTTAACATTTTATGTAATAATGGCTTGATGATGATTAATTCCTTTCACTTTAACTTGTCTAGGAAACACTTTATCTGCCCTTCCATTCTAATGTTTTTTAAAGATTTTATTTACTTACTTTTAGAGAAAGGTAGAGAGGGAGAGAAACAGCAATGTGTAAGAGATACATGGTTGCTTCTCACATGCCCCCAACTGGGCACTTGGCCCCACAACCCAGGCATGTGAATCCAACCGGCGAACTTTTGGTTCACAGGCCCGGACTCAATCCACTGAGCCACACCAGCCAAGGCTGCCCTTCCATTCTAAATGACAGCTTTGCTTGGATAGAGTAATCTTGGATGTAGGTCCTTGTCTTTCACGACTTTGAATACTTCTTTTCAGCCCCTTCTTGCCTGCAAAGTTTCTTTTGAGAAATCAGCAGACAGCCTTATGGGAACTCCTTTGTAGGTAACTTTCTGCTTTTCTCTTGTTTTTTGTAAGATTCTCTCTTTATCTTTAACCCTTGGCATTTTAATTATGATGTGTCTTGGAGCAGGCCTCTTTGGGTCCAACTTGATCTGGACTCTGTGCTTCCTGGACTTGCATGTATATTTCCTTCACCAAATTAGGGAAGTATTCTTTCATTATTATTTCAAACAGATTTCCAATTTCTTGCTCTTTCTCTTCTCCTGGCAATGATGACAATGTTGGACCTCTTGAAGTTGTCCCAGAGGCTGCTTATACAACCTTCATTTCTTTGGATTCTTTTTTCTTCTTGTTGTTCTAATTGGTTGTTTTTCACTTCCTTATGTTCCATATCATTGATTTGATTCATGGCTTCATCCATTCTACTGTTGTTTCCCCATAAATTGTTTATTTCAATGAATGAATCCTTTGTTTTTGACTGGATCTTTTTTATGCTGTTGAGGTCCTTACTAAGTTCCTTGAGCATCCTTATAACCAGTGTTTTGAACTCTGTATTTGATAAATTGTTTATTTCCATTTTGTTTAGCTCTTTTTTTCTGGAGTTTTGAACTGTTCTTTCATTTGGACCATGTTTCTTTGTCTCCTTGTTTTGGCAGCCTCCCTGTGTTCGTTTCTATGTATTAGGTAGAGCTGCTTTGACTCCGTGTCTTGGTAGAGTGGTCTAATGTAGTAGGTGTTCTGTAGGGTCCCGTGGCACAGCCTCCCCTATCACTCAACTTGGGTATTCAAGGTACACTCTTTACATGGGCTGAGTCCACCCTCCTCCTGTAGCTGAACCTTGGTTTTTGTTGGCAGGTCAATGGGAAGGATTTACCCAAGCCAGTCTGTTGCAAGGACTGGCTACTGACCACCAATCTCTGTCCTCTATGGAGGATCAGTTGTGTAAGGACAGGGTGGTGGTTCTCTGATGTAGTCTGTAGCTGTCCATGGGTGTGCAAGCTCTGGGGTTTCCCAAGTAGTGCAGGCCAAGGTCAGCCTCCACCTGTGTTTTGCCCAGGACCACCCTTCCTGAGCTCTAAAGCAATATGAGAAGGTTGCTACTCATGCTGGGCTTGGAGTTTCCCAAGCAAAGCCAAGCTGTGGAACTAATCTGGCTGCTGCTAGTGCCTGGCCTAGAGCTCACTGAGGACAGCTGTGGCTTGTTTGATAGGATTTAGGAAATGTGAAGCGGGAGCCAAGATTATTTATTCATATGGAAAAGCAGCTTGGGTGGGTGCACAAATTGGGTGGGATGGAGTCTCTGGGGATCTCCAAAGCAGGTCAAACAATATTAGCCAGGTTGATGGAGTCTCAGATATGGCACCAGCCTGCTGGCTCTGTGGCTATGCAGGGGGCACAGGGGCTCAGAAAAGGGACAATGGCCTCTTGTCACCTTGATGCCAGACACTTCAGCTTTTCCCAGTATGCCACTAGTGCCCTTCTAGCTGCCACCCAGGCACTAGAGGTCAGAGGGAGCAAGTCTGAGTAGGTGAGTCTGTGTGTGGGTTCTTTAAGAGGAACTGCTTGGGGCTCAAGAAGTTTCTTCCAGTGACTCAATCCTCACTGGTTTTTGAAGCCAGAAGTTGTGGGGACTTATCTTACTGGCACTGGAAGCCTGGGCCGATGGCCTGATGTGGGGTTGGGACTCCTCGCCCATGAGATATCCCTTCTGAATTTTTAACCACCACAGATGGATAAGAGACCAGCCTGTTCCATGACTATGCCCCTCCTACCAATCTCAATGGATATAGTTTCTTTAATTCCATAGTTGTCAGACTTCCATTCACCTCAATTTCTGACAGTTTTAAGTGATGGTTGTTTTATGTTTTAGTTGTAATCTTGATGTAGTTGTGTAAAGAGGCGAGACATTTTGTGTTAAGTCATTGTGAATATAATGAAAATGGCTTGTGAGATATCGATGTCAACTGGCAGCCAAGGAGAGTGCACTGGAATGTGCATTCATTAACAATGACGACTTCACTGTACTAATCAGTGGAGGCAGTAGATGCTGTTGAGTGAACATGCGTACTGCGTGGTCACATTCAAGATGACTGAGTGAGTAGAGCAACGAATCTGCATCAAATTTTGTGTTAAGCTTGAACATTCCTCTGCGGAAACCATTCAGATGATTGTAAAGGCCACAGCTATGGGCAACTGGTGATTGGCAGCTTCATTACAACAATGTGCCTGCTCATGCATCATGTCTCATGCAGAATTTTTTGGTAAAACATCGAATCACCCAGGTGACTCATTTGCCCTAAAGTCCAGATTTGGCTCCCTGTGACTTCTGGCTTTTCCCAAAACTAAAATCACCTTTGAAAGAGAAGAAATACCAGACCATCGATGAGGAAAATCCCGAAGACAGGGCAGCCGATGGTGAATGGGAGAACTTTGTGAGGTCCCAGGTGCCTACTTTGAAGGGGCCTAAGGTGCCACTGTCCTATGTACAGTGTTTCTGGTATCTTGTATCTTTTTAAATAAATGTCACTATTTTCCATATTACATAGCTGGATACCCTCTGGATAGACCTTGTACACTTAATATTTAAAAATATGCCTGATCTCTTATCCCACACAGGGATCAAGAACAATGAATATGAGATGTCTAGATCTAGTGCAACAAACATGTCTGTAGAACCAAACATAACGTGGAGGGTTTTATGGTCATCACATCTAATCATGTCATTTTTGTTATTATAATACTGCCAGATTGTATCAAATGTCACAAAAATTTTAATGATAATGACCATTTGACAGAGAAGTCAATATACTGATTTTTAAAAAAATTTCCTCTTAACAACAGTATCTACATCAAGGATTTTTAAGTGTTATTAATTATTCCACCACTGTTTAATAACCCTATTAATCACCAAAAGCACAATCAGGGGTTTATAATGAGAGGCCTATCATTTTTTTAAATGTGATCAAATTAAACTTAATAAATATATTGAGCCACACAGAAGACCTTTGGGACCAACACTTAGAAAACCAATGGCCTAATAAATATTTTGGCAAAAAACTCAGGAAAAATAGAGATCTTTCTTTTCCTTACCCCTCCCGCCAATCTATTAAAATGACAGGATAAATTACAAGAAAGAACTCCATGATAAGCACTTAGGTTCTAATCTTGCCTTCCCCTCTACCTCAGAAAAGTAATTTTTAACTCTTCCATGTTTCAGTTATCACCTCAGCAATATGACAATGTCCACACTTGTTACTTACAAGGAGATAATACAAAAGTTAATGACTGAGATAGAAAATACAGTATGAAACATGTAACTTAAGTTTTATGTTTCAATTTGAATATTCAAAAGAACATATAAAAACTTGTCCTCCACCAGTATTAAAGAAGATTTACAAAGATTAATTCTGTAATCTGTGCAGCAACCCAAATTACTTTGGAATATCATACTATCTATAAATATAAGTGATTTTTTACATACTCTAAACATTTAAGCAGATACTTATTTTTGATCAATAACTGTCAACAATGAACTTGAAAGACAAAACTAAAGGATTTAATCTTGCCAGTTCGTATATCACTTTCATGAAACCTCATATGATAAAACCTCAACCCACGCCATCTGTGAACTTAGTTACTAGTTTATCTTATCTGTCTTTTTGACACATATATACAACTCACATAATACCTTCCAAGTGTGATTGATTAGTTTTTTTCCTTCAAATGCTGGTTTAGTAAAATAAGTTAAAATTCACAATTTTACTTATTTGTTTTAATCAGGTCTAAATTAAAATGAGAAAACTTGCTAAATGAAATTGATGAAAAATCTTGTTTTCTGATTTGAATAACATTAAGAATTATTAAATTTCTACTAAATTTTGATGGTTCTAAATCTAATTGTTCCATAGATGCTTGTTTAGAGCTAATTTCTATTAGGCACTAAAAACACAAAGATGAATGTTCATGACAACATTATCATGAAAGAATTACCATGGAATGTCTTACTGGATTTCTTAAAACTTGGTAATTACTGAATTACTCAAGGGAAGTTTTATAATCCCATTTTCTTTCAAAATGTCTAAAATAGATAAAATATGTAAAAATATCAGATGCCATCCCATGTTTCTCACTTCATTGCTGCTTGTTAATTATGCCTCTAAGGAATAATTATCCCTCCAAGGAAGCATTAAGGAATTTTTGTCCCTTTCTTAAATTATACTTGTTTTCTTTCTTCCTTTTTCTTTCTCTTGCCTTTTTTCCCCTTCCTTCCTTCTCAGTCCTTTATATAAACTTTGTAGCATTTCATTCTTCCTTTGTAAAATACCTAATTCATTTAAATTGCTAATATTTTACAGAGAGTCAGCCTACATAGTGTTCCCATTTATTAATAAAACATGTACTGCATTTGGAGGTATAGCATATTAGTTTTAAAAATGTTTTACAAAAATTTCATTATTATATGCTATTCTTTAGGCTTATTAATATATTTATGGAATCCTTTTTGCACTTTCCCCATTTCATTGTTAAAATTTTTGAGTGGCCTGTAACCTCTACCTGTGTTTTCTTAATATGTTTCCCACCTATACTCTGTAATATTTGTCTTCTCTATTCTACAGAAACTCCTCTAAGAATACCAGTGACCTCCTCTTACTCAAATTCAAAGATTGTCTGTCAATTCTATTTCCTTTCAATTACACGTATTCTTGTCAAATCTTAGTTCTTAACACTTTCTAACACTGACTTCCCAGATACTATGATTTCTCAGTTTTCTCACTATTTTTCTGACCATTTGGCTTCAAAACTAACCTATTTGGGGGGTCTCCTAATATTCAGTCTTTATTCAACAATTTGTCCTCTGTCTCCATGTGTTCTCTTAGGGGAGTGTATCCAATCATAAGTTCTCAATTACCATGTGCATGTAGACAATTCCCAAATAATCATTTTAATCTTAGCTCTTTTTTCTTTTTTTTTTAACCCTCATCCAAAGATATTTTCATTTATTTCAGAGAGAGAGAGAAACATGGAACAGTTGTATCTCACATGCGTCTAACCAGGGATTGAATCCACAACCAAGGTTTGTGCCCTATCTGGAGATCAAACCTGCAACCTTCTGGTGTCTGGGATGATGTTCCAACCAGCTGAGCCACCCGGCCAGGGCTCCTCTTTATTCTTTTAAAAATTATCTTCAGTTGTCTACCAATACCTCATCCAAAAGTCTTCCTAATTAACTCCTATTTCCAGTGTAAACTAGTATTTTTTGCTAAGTTCCTGGCTGTCGCCCTCACTGTTTCTGAAATCTCTGAATATTTCTCAGTTCCTTAAACTTTCTTCCAGTTGTTAATCAAAACCACAGGTTCCTTCTCTACATTTTTTCTCACATGTGCATCTTCTCCCTCATTTCCATATCCAAGATTATAGGGTATCTAATGCAACTCTTCTTTCTCCTTTACTTTTATCGTTCATTGTGGTTAAATGTAAATAATATAAAATTTACCATTTTAACCATCTTCAAGTGTACAGTTTGATGGCACTAAGAATATTCATGGTATTATGTAAGCATTACCACCATTAATCTCTAGAACATTTTTCATCTTTCCAAACTGAAACCCTGTATTATTAAAGAATAATGCCCTATTTTTCTTTTTAAAACCCCTTCTAGTTCTATTACAACTCATCCAAGATTTAATTGCCTTTCCCTTTTCAAACATTGAGTATTGCTCTTTATTATTTATCAAATCAAAAACTACATTCTTTGAATGCAGTCATTTAAAAATATTGTTGATGGCAGTGTACTAATGCTATGATTATAAGAATCATTTTAGTCAGACATACTTCTAAAAAATAACAATCTGTAAAATCTGTATTTTAAAAAACATATATCATCTAAATTCTAATAATACAAATAAAAAGTTTCAAAATTCCAATACTACCAAGATTCTACTACAGTTCCTGCTATTTGCAGAAAAACACCTCAACTGAGCACTCTGTACTGAAAAATATACTTCTAAGTAAGACCTATAGTTAATCTAAATAATTACTTTATTTCACTGTATTTTAGAATTATAAACTAGTGTTAAATGTTTAATGTTTTAAAAGCAAAAAATTCAACCCCACTACTAATTTCTGTTTTTATTAAATAATTCCATTTCATAAATTTGTCCAATGTTGGTTCAGTTGACAGTTTTTCTTTTTTTTGATGCTTTTAATAGTGTTTTTACTATAAAATAGAGACCATAAATATCAAATCGTTTTGTATATCATCTAGAAAAATGCAATGCACATATTAGTAATGTTTCTATATGACAATTATGATAGTGATTAAAAAGTCCTAACAAAAGAAGAATAATTATAAGCTTATTTGGTTGTTTCAAGTAAGCCTCAAAAAAGCATTTATGTCAAATGAATGTTCTTTCATTGAAAGGAAGAAAGGCAGGAAGGCAACAAGAGAGAAGGAAGGAAAAGAAGGAAGAAAGGGAGGGAGAAAGGGAGGAATGAAAGAAAGGAAGAGAGAAAGAAAGAGAGAGAGAGGAAGAAAGGAAGGGAGGGAGGGAGAGTGGGAGGAAGGGAAAAAAAAGAAGAGAAGAGAAAAAAGAAAAGGAAGAGTTATCCATTGGAACACTCATTGCTTCTAATTACTTATTGGGTCAATTCAGTACACAATGTAAGTGTAGGTTTTCAAATGCTCAGAAGGTGCACAAGGAAAACAATGACTGCTAAAGTAATCAGAGACCAAACTAAACACAATTAGATAAGTTATTATGAGCAATTAATGAAATTGCACTCAGATGCACACATGGACTCCTTTTAAAAAGTTTTTCCTCCTGGCTAATAATGTTTCTAAACACTAGATGGCAATAAACTAAAAATTTAAATGAAAGTAAAAACATAAAAGTTGACTTACTTAATATAGATAGAAAAAGAAGATATAACTACTTCACTTCAAATTCATATATCAACTTTTGGTAGCACATCTCTTACCTGGGAAGAGGTCTGTGCATCTCATAAATATCTCCCAATAGATTAGTCCAAGAGCATACATGTCTACTTGTTTCAAAGCTGACTCACAGTCCCTCAGGTTCACAGCTCCTTCTAGAACTTCCGGTGCCATATATCTGATTGTGCCAACCTGATTTTTAGAGCAATATTTTTTAGAAACAGAATGAAAGGCATATATTAGACAGAAGCTATACATAAATTTCATATCAACAATGTCAATGATAAGTTACTTGACCCTACCCCTGTCACTGAAACTGTCTATACCAGATTTTTCAATCTATAAAATGTCCTTCTTGAATAAACTGTGATAAGTATCCTATTGAACAGAATCAGTCAAAAAGAATGAGCTAGATCTTTCTATGCATATCAATATTTAAAAACCTGTAAGACACTGAGAAAACTACAAAACAATGTGTACACTATTTAATATTTTTAAAAATTCACAAAACATGGAATGTAAATATGTGTATAGATGTTGGTATATGAACTCAGAAAAAGATCAGGAAAGAAATGTTCTATGTTGTAATAGTAATTATCAGAAGGAAACTGCCCTATTTCACCTTGATAATTTTAACCCTTGCTTCAAAAATCAGTTCCTACCAAAAGCTCCTTCTAATACTTATCGAAAATGAGGTGGAATGCCAGTGCACTTCCATAATGAATTGATGAACTTTATGCAGTGTCTTTTTAATTTTGTAATGCTTAATATGCTACAACTGGTAGTATCTAGAATAATTATCCTGAGTAGTTAGTGAATTCTCAAATGCAATTCATTATGTTTTCAAAGTATGCCCAAAGTGTGATACGTTTTGTATAAACTCACCTCACTTATGGCTGCATTATCTTCTTCCCCTGGGCGCACCAGTCTATTTCCAGTCAGCCTCATGGACAACCCAAAGTCACTAATAACACAGGTTCCATCATTTTTCACCAGAACATTTCTGCTGTTTAAATCTCGATGGGAAATTGCAGGTTTATAATGATCTGTTTGGATAATTTCAAGTATTTATTTATACTTAAAGAGCACTATTGGATATAAAGTGAGCACCCAAGTAATAGGGACTACCACATAAATATAAAAGATAATGGTAATTTTCTACCTATTAATTTTCTAATAACACAAAAGGACACAAGAAATCAAAATTTGAAATCACAATATCACTATTTTTACTATATATATTTTATAACATAACTCCTGTTGTATGTATAATTAATTAAGCTTTAAACTTCAGCTGTAACTAATAGCCAACATGCTGCTACTTCTAATTTTAGCACGTACTTGTTATTTTCTCTTCATTTTATGGTAGCAAAAGAAGGCAACAGAGAAAGGGATATTTGGTATAAACAATAACAAAAAGTCAACGTACCTGAAACAGTATTGATAAAAAAAACTGACAGGCCTCCAAAATTTGTGTATGTCTCTTACACTTTTCCCCTATGACTTAACAGATCAAACCTGTGACAGAACATCCCAGTTCTGCCCTGACGTGCAGCCATGTCTTTAAGCCCACCTCAGTTCTTCAAATCAAACTAGAAATAGTTTTACAATAGACTGGGAGAACAAGTGATGGAGTTGGTATTTCTCAGCAAGATATGAAAACCTGTTTTCTGGCTTGACAGAGAAGCAAAGCACTATTATGCTTATTCTATTACTTGTTTATCACTAGACTGTATGTTCCATGAAGACAGAAAGAATGTATTTTTCCTGAATGCAAAAGGGTTGCCACAGAGAAAATGCTTGCTGACTAGAAGAATGTATCTAACCTAAGCCCCTCATTAAAAACACCACATTATTTTTTCCTTTCTATAAGGAAACTTGACATAAGTCTTACACTAGGGCCATAGCTCTTGAAATGAAAAAAAATTATATAGCACAATTTCTGAATTTTAAAATAACTCACTAGTTATACAAAGAAATACAGCAATCTAAACAAAGTTAATGATGTTTATTGAGTATATTGAGGCACAGACAGACTTAATATTTATATTTATTATTCTCATTAACAGTTATTAGATTGCAATTTTACCAACAATGAAATTAAAGAGAGGAAAATGATTCCTTTCATATAAAAATAAAAAGCAATACCATAACTGGAAGAAAAAAAATAGTAATTACCAAGTTGCTTTATCTAAGAGTTGATTTCCTTTTTTTAAAAAAAGATTTTTTTTATAAAGATTTTATTTATTTATTTTTAGAGAGGGAAGGGAGAGGGAGCGAGAGAGAGACAGAAACATCAATGTGCAGTTGCTGGGGGACATGGCCTGCAACCTAGGCATGTGCCCTGACTGGGAATCGAACCTGCGATGCCTGGTTCGCAGCCCGCGCTCAATCCACTGAGCTATGCCAGCCAGGGCCAAAAAAGATTTTTTAAAATTTATTTTTAGAGAGTGGGGAAGGGAGGGAGAGAAAAATCAATGTGTGATCACCTCTCATGCACCATCCACCCCACTCACCAGGGACCTGGCCTGCAACCCAGGCGTGTGCCCCAATCAGAAATCAAACTGGCAACCCCCTGGCTCCCAGGCCTGGGCTCAATCCACTGAGCTATGGGAAAGAGCTGATTTCTTTTGCATTTTCTCCCTTTCTCATTTCCTAGGCCCACCTTCCAAAGCTTGTATTAACATGGCTCAACTCAGCCCCTAAATAAAGAGCTGTTTTTCTTATTCTGGATAAAACAATAACATAAATACATGTGGCATAATCTCAAGCTTATATTTATATAAGAAAATTTATGAAGACACTGTAAAATGTTTGTATAACAGTAATATAAAATCAATACTTAAACTAAAAGATTTTACACATAAGGAAGCCAGGTTAATAATGGGAAGAATATGCAGTGGCTCAGTGAGACAGCCAGAGGGGAAAATTGGGTAGTACATTCTGGGAAAAAAAAAGAAAGAAAGAAAACAAAAGGAGAGAGAGAAAACTGAGGAAATCGGGAAAAGAGGAGAAGAGAATATATGAAACAAGATACAATTTATCACCAATGAATAGGGTAAAACTATAGACTGCCCTTTTGAGACTTTTTTTCCTTTAAAGATCTCCTCAATATTCCTTTTAATCTTTTTTATTGGAGGTGAGATGTTACATAGAAAGGAGAATATGCAATGATTTTGCCCTGGGTAATAGCTCTGCAACAAATACCATAAAGGAAAGTAAGGACATAATATTATGACTTAAAAAAATCTGGGGTGGGTGGGCTGGATTGGGAGTAAAGGGGAGAAAACTATACTTGAACAATGATTAAAATAAAACTTTAAAAATGTCAAAAAAAAACCTAAATGAAAAAGTTTCTGTGGACATTCATACAAAGAGAGAGAGAGAGAGAGAGAAGGAGGGAGAATGAGCACACAGAGGACATGGAAGGATATACATAAACCAGTTAACAGTAATTTTCTGGTTAGGTTTGAGTGATCTGTACATGATCTTTCTTAAATTTTTTGTGGAAAATAAGTTACATTTTATATTATCACTAGGAAAATATTCATAGGGAGAACCAATTACAAACAAATAGGTTCAATTCCATATTATTCTGGAACAGCTGAATAAATAGTAATAGCATTATTCCTTATTACAAAATGTCTATTCTAAATGGCAGTGTTGTATCTGAAGATACTGGGATGAACAGAGTTCTCTGAAAAAAAATGAAATAACCTTTTAAATGTTTTGAAATATTCAGACTTTTTAAAATAGTAAAACTGTAAGTTCAAATAGCTACTAAACATATTTTTTGCCATAGCATGTATGTGTGTATACTCATTTTTAAAAAAGGTAAACCAGTAAAAACATTAAGTAATGTTTAAGAGTAAGATCTACATTTAAATAAAACTCTTATTTGATGGCAATCATTTTTTCAGCCAATGTTTTCGACTTGAAACCTTGCTGCATTAGGCAAGCCTTGACAAGGGGGATTAGAATGGTATTTTAAGTTCTGTGCTAAGCCAGCTCTTTAAAGAAGCTATAATAATATTTAAAAGTAAGGAAACACAGTCCAAATGGTTAATGTGCTAAAGCACTAAAGTGAGTGAGTGCATCAAGTTGCTGACATAGGTAATAACTATGATCAATTCTGTATTCAGGAAAAGCAAGAAGTCAAGATAAATGAACTGATAAATCATTCAGGAGAAATTATTTATATATGAAGCAGAAGCTAGAAAAGATGATCCATGCTATTATACAATGAAACAAAGATCTAAGAAATTGATACATTAAGGATTCTCTTCACTACAGAGGTCAGGGAAACTGAAAAAATAATGTTCTGGGCTATAGCATGACAGGAAAATGCTGTAAGGCATAAAAGCTTAAGAAAACACAAAGGTAGATTTTTGCAGCAAAGCTAATTTAGAGGTGCCTGTGATATGAGGTGTATCTTGAAACAAAGTGAGAAAGCAAATGTATTAAGGAGATGCTCTGAACAACTAGCAAAAATGTACATAAAAGCTGAAGAAAACCATAGTTCTGATAAGGAACATAACTCTATAGTTCTGAATCACTGGCAAAGACTGATTCCTCACCATGCATTCTTCTTTTACTGGTTAGTAACAGAACACAGCATTGTCTGAGCAATGAACTCAGCTAAAATAAAACAAAACTATACTCTCAGCATCCCTTGCAGCTAACTGTAGTGCCTAAGTTCTGGGAAACAAAATATAAACATAAGAGTGAAACTTCTGGAGGCAGAGGACGGCAATTCCTTCTTCCTTCCCCTCCTTTTCCCTGCTTACTAGAATAGAGCATAATGAACAATGAGGTGACCTTAAAAATACAAGCCATATATAAATAATGGAGGAGAAATACAGGAGCCTAGTGCTGCCAAATTTTAGACTGTCTCCCTTTAGATTCTTACATGAGAAAGAAGAAAAATTATTCTTATTGAAGCCTGCTATTTTTCTCCTGATAGACTTGACCAAACCTGGCTCTGTGAAGCACTGACTTATAAAAAGATACATTTAGGTTTTATACTAAAGTCCAACCAACCTATGGAATAAAGATCTATCTGAAGTTAAAACTAAACAAGTGATAATGTACTGTAGTTCATTCAAATAAGCAAAATAAATACAAGGAAATTATAATATACCCTAGTTAAGAGGTTCTTAACCAAAACTGACAGATGAACTTCTGAGGGCTTAAAACCCCCTAGAATCAAAAGAACATACTTAAAAGAATTGCCTATACATATATCTTTGCAGGGAGAGTGTTCGGAACTTTAATTAAATTCTCAATGGCATCCATAGCTCCTCTAGAGTCTTTAAATTCTTTTTCTTATTCTTCCTATTAGATTTAAAATACATTTCTCATAGTAAATCTTTCAAATAGCTGTCTAATAATAAAGTTGCTACATATAATATATGCTTTTACTTTGATGATATGAATAAAATTTCTCTTTGTTGATTCTACTCTACATGAGTATTATTCATTTCCTCTTCATTGTCTTACCTCCTCGTGGTAATTCTGTATGAAGATAAGCCAGTCCTCTAGTCACAGAATGAGCCAGACGGCAAGAGCTTACCCAGTCACTTGTATGGAGACCAAGATACTTGCATAGAGATCCCTGTATAGAGGAAAAAATACAACAACAAAAAATGGAATTAATATACTTGAACATAAGAAGGTAAGTTAGCAGCTATATAAAGGATTTGCATATGTTAGGATTCCACGAAGATCTAATAAATTATGACATTTCAGAATCTTGAAGGAGTTAGTAAGACATTTCTGTGGGTAGAGTGGAGGAGAAAATGAAAAAAATTAAATGTAAAATTTTTATTTTTTCAAAATTAAAAATTACAGTTATTTCATAAAAGAGTTGTTTAGACTCTTTCTTTACACAGTATCTCTTCTCAGTACAAATACAAATTATATCGTTATGTTTTACAAGCACAAACAGGAGACTTTTGTAACTATATCTATCAGTGCTAATCAAGGTGTTCCTCCACAAACTATTTATTACCAACCACTCTGGGATAAGGAGCTTGCACCAGAATGAATGTCAGTCAAAGCACTGCTTCATTCATCAAGAAAGTCTTGTAGGGGGCATTAGATGGGAGGTACTAAAAAGTTAACTAGTGACTTAGTTAATTCACACTCTGGTACGAGATCCTTATCTCATTGTAGACCCTTAGTAATAACCAGTGTGCAAATAGGCACTACTCTACTAAATAACTGACTGTTCATATAAATGACAGTTTATATTTATTAAGAACTTACATTGGGATAATACTCCATCACAAGCAAATACTCCATGCGTCCATCTGCAGTGACTCTCTCATCTCCAACTATAAAGCGAGCAATGCTATCGTGTTCCATCAAAGGCACTCTGTAAATGTTCTTCTCATTGATAAAATTCTGACGGTTTGCAAAGGAAAACACTTTTACAGCAACAGGACGCTCATCTAAGGAACCTTTATATACTGCTCCATATCGACCCCGGCCAATCAGCTGTAAATTTGTTTTGAAGAAAGCAAGGTATTAATTCAAATCACAACAGAACAATCAAATTTACTAAATAAAGTGCAAGTCTATATGTGTGCCATAGTTCTCTATTGCTCAAAGGTTAAATTACTCCATTATCAAGGAACTAATAAAGTGCACCTTTTAAAATATATGGCTGAAGAAGTTCCTACTAGATCCAGCCCTCCCAAACACAGCAACTATAAACTCTAAAAAAAAAGTTGTAAAAAGAAACTAAAAGTGCTGGAGAATGAACAAAAGGAAATAGATTATGAGAGGAGTCAACACTGAAAAGAGAGGAATAGGATATGAGGATTTACCCAATTTTACAGCTTTTAGCCTGAAAACAGGCTGAAATCAGTTCTGTGCAGTGGAGCTAAATATGCAAAAGGAAACCCACAATCTCTCTGGCCCCAGGAACAAGAGGACAGAATTTGGGGTAACCACAGCTACAGGAAAGTAAGGAGAGAATTCCAGAAAGAAGAATCAAAGGCAGGGGAAACTGAGTGAATGCATGGGACAAACTCCAGCCAGAGACAAAATAACTGAACTGAGATTTGAGCTTCCGCCTGAGACGAGTTTGCAGTATGTCTAACCAAGATAACTGCCTACTAAAACAAACATTGAAAGTGAACACACTTCAGAAGAATCTGAAGAACACAGGGTCTGCACAATATAACATTCACAATGTCCAAGATATAATTAAAAGTTACTTAATACACAAAGTACCAGCACAATGCAATCTGTCTTTTAATTTTTGGCTGCTGGAGCTTTCTCTTACTTTACTGAAATAGGTTAGGGATTTACCATAATCTATTTAAGGATATTTGTTATATTTCACTCAGTGCATCTAGGTTAAAATTTAACAGATTGTCCTTTAGAAAGGTTGTATGGTTAACAACCTTTTAACCATTCAACATATGGTCAAATCAACAATGTTTGAGTGTTTCATTTACTCAGTCCAGAATAAAATCCTATGGTTTTAACAAGTATTTTTTTTAAATTTAGTAAATTGGACATCTAATTATAATACATATTTCAGCCACACTTCTATTGTGAATTGACAGTTCATCTTTTATGTCCATTTTTATTAGTTATTTCTTTCATATTGATTTATATTAGCTCTGTATAAATTCTTTGTTTCTGTGTTGAATTTAGCTTTTAACTTTGTTATATTTTTCTCTCATATGGAAAGTTCTTAAAATGTTTTATATTATCAAATCTACCACATCTACTATTTAAACAGTCTGTGTAGTTTCAGGACCATAGTTATCTATTATTTAACAGTCTCTGGTTTAGGGTTCATAGTTTATTTATACTAATAAAGAATAAAACATTAATCATGATTAAACTTTTAATACAGACTCTGAGAAGTTACCAAATAAAAATTAAACTCTATGAAATACATAATAGTCCTATGTGCCTATAAAAATATATACTACATGCACAGACAAGTAATATTTATTTTGCCTCTACTATGGATTCCTTGCCTGGCACGTTCTTCTCAGAATTTTACTTTATTCCCATACTTGAAAGTTCAAGTCTGTACTCAAAAGGTCATTTCCTTTCTAAATATACTTTTTAAAAAAATAACCCCCTTTCCATGGCTTTCTTATTTTCTTATCTGTTTTATTTCTCTCCATAGCACTTACTACTACTTGATATAATATACATTTGTTTACCTGTTTATAGATTCTCTCCCACCGGAATATAAGCCTCAAGAGGGATAGCTGTATAGTTCAGCTACATTCTCAGTGCCTACAATAGGACTTGGCACTAAACTGGTACTCAATAAATGCTTGTTGAATAAATAAATAAATGATTTAGTGAGTGAATGAAGTCACTGTCTCAAATATGGGAGCAGAAAGAACAGTTCATAATCTAAGAACAATCTTACCTCCAAAAGTTTCAGATTATCTAGGTCAAGAGAGGGCTCTGATGCTGCTGCCTCCATCATGTTCATACTGTGAAGACCTTGTTTACGGTCTCCTATAGGAATAGGCAAAAGAAGTTACTGTGTGCTTCTCTTAAAATGAGGATTTTATTATACTTTTTATTATATTTCCATTAAAAAGAAGAGCTACAGAATGGTAGGCAATAAAACTAATGCCTAATGTCAATGGGAATAAAATTATTTACTAAACTAGGAATTATCTATAAATGAAGACGAATGATGACTAAGATGAAAGCTGAATTCTGGGAGATGATTCCAGGAACAGACTTAGTTTAAAAACAAAAAATACTGCCCTGGCTGGCGTAGCTCAGTGGATTGAGCGCGGGCTGCGAACCAGGCATCACAGGTTCGATTCCCATGTGCCCGCATCAGGGCACATGCCTAGGTTGCAGGCCATGTCCCCCAGCAACCGCACATTGATGTTTCTCTCTCCCTCTCCCTTCCCTCTCTAAAAATAAATAAATAAAATCTTTTAAAAAAATTCTGAAAAAAAAAAAACCTTAAAAAATACTACGGAGACATTAAAGATAGTTTCATTAAAGTTATTCAAATTAATGCCTAAATGATGATTTCCTAAAAAGCTCATCAAACCTAAAGTTTATTAGAACCAACTGAACATTTGATGATACTGAGAAATCATTATTTGTAAGATGTAAAAATGATATTGGGGTTATATATATATATTAAGTCCTTCTATTTCAGCAATAATACTAAAGTATTTATAAATAAATGGTATTGTGATTTCTTTAAAATAATCCAGTGGCTGATTGTGGAACACAAAGAAGGTATTAGTGGGAAAACTGGGGAAATCCATATAAAGCCTGGAGTTTATAATTAATACTGATGTACCAATGTTGGTTTCTTAGTTTTGCCAAATGTACCAAGGCTATATAGGATGTCAATAATGGGTAAAGCTGTGTGATGGTATATGTACTATCTTTCTAACTTTTCTGTAAATTAAACTTTATTTTGAAATAAATTAATTTGAAAAGGCAAATTAAATTAAATTAAAAAGTGGCACAGACGAGTGCAGTGAATGGAGCTATAGATGATATATAGATGTAATCACTGAAGCTGAGTGAGGCATATTTTGTATACATTTGAAAATTTATAAACACTGAAATAAAAATGTTTATTAAGAGAGAAAGATGGGAGCTACTGTAGCATGGAAATGTTTTTTAGCACGGAGATTTTAAAAAGGAGAAAATAAATTTCAATTAAATAGCATGTTTAATAAACAATAGAATAAAAGGTGACATTTTTACCTGTCAGCATCCTGTATCCAAAGTATAAGGCAACTATCAAAACAGCTAATACAGAGACTGATGCTAACGCAATGATTATTGTCTCATCTCGGTTAAATGAATGAGGTGGACCTAAAAGCAAACAAATTTTAAAATAGTTATTGTTAAAGAAGATGTGGTACATATAAACAATGGAGTATTTCTTGGTCATAAAAAAATGAAATCTTACCATTTGTGATAACACGGGTGGACCTAGAGGTATTATGCTAAGGGAAATAAGTAAGACAGAGAAAGACATATACCATATGATTTCACTTATATGTGGAATCTAAAAAACAGAATAAATGAACAAACAAAACAGAAACAAACTCAAATACACAGAACAAACTGATGGGTGAAAAAGATGAAAAAAGCAAGAAATACAAATTGGCAGTTACAAAATAGTCATAAAGATGTAAAGTATAGCATAAGAAATATAGTTAATAGCCCTGGCTGGTGTGGCTCAGTGGATTGAGTGCCAGCCTGTGAATCAAAGGGTCGCAGGTTTGATTCCCAGTCAGGGCAAATGCCTTGGTTGTGGTCCAGGTCCCCAGTAGGGGGCGTGTGAGAGGCAACCACACACTGATGTTTCTCTTCTACTCTTTCTCCCTCCTTCTCCTCTCTAAAATATACATAAATCTTTAAAACAATTTTTAAATATGAAAGGCTGTATCAATATGTAGTCAAATCAGTAATGTTTTTATATCAAAGGAAATTTAAAAATATATTTTTAATATTTTATTTATTTATTTATTTATTTATTTATTTATTTATTTATTTCAGTGTTTGGTATGAGAAATTGCTCAGGATGTCAAAAGGTCTGCACTTCCACAATGCAGCTATTGGTGCTTTGCAAGAGGGATAGGGGAAGTGAGGATTGTCTAGTTGGCCTTTTTTGAGGACACCAACATGTGTGCTATCCATGCCAAATGTCTAACAATTAAAAACACTGCAATGAACAAGTTTCAGAGTTCAGCTTTATAACAACTATAAATAAATAAGCTTGTAAAATGTTTCTGGACAATGTCAGAAATTGGTCTTAGAAAAGTAAATTTCTTAATGACAGCATACAGTAGATTCCATCCACTTACTATACTTTTCTGAATTTTCCTACATGCAAGAACATTTTTGTAATGTTTGTCTTCTGTGCTGTTCCTATAACTTTGCTACTGAAATATATTAAACTGCTTTTAAAAAGTTGGTTATACTAGGTGATTTTTAAAGTCCTTTTAATCCCAAAATTCTGTGTGATTTTTCTAATGTTTCTTGAAGCCTCAGTATTCTCTTTCATTTTATTTGCAAATTTACAAAAAAAATGTAACATAACTTCTACATAAAAATATTCATTAACCCCAAATCTGCAGTGGAAAACATTAATTCATATACAGGGAAGTCTTAAGTAGATTTTTAAATACGTTTAAAAACCATGCTAATGGTTAAATACTTCAAATGGAAAACTTTCCACAATATGTGACATGGTCTAAAAATATGAGGTCCCTGAAAAACTGCCAGAAAAAAATATTTCAATGTGTATTTACATACGTGTGCAATAGAAGAGGCCTTAACCAGGAAACTCCTAATTTTTGTTTTTTGGGGTTTTTTTATTATTTTTCTTTTTTACATACATATGCTATACCTGAAATTGTTTTGTTCCCCTAGCTCATAAACCCTTTTCTTCCTCCCTTTTATTTTTTTCAGTTAACTACTCAGCCAAATGTAAACACTGCTATGTATGCCTGCGTGCAATGGCTTGGATTGTACAAGCAAGTGCTTCCTGAATGCAGAACAGACAGGGAACCGCTGTCTGCCTTATTGGAGCCTGGGATGTTTCTGTTTACAAATCCTGGAGCCAGACAGGGGCCACTACTGGAGGCCTGCTGTTTGCTTCCTTGCTACACTCAGCCTTTGTCTGGGTCTGTGTCAAAGAAAGAACAACTTTGTTGCATATGCAGCAAGTAACAAAGGAAATCTTAAATATAACACACTGGTGGTGATGTTGACTCCTAAATCTTTTACAACTCTGCATGAAAAAGCAAATTAGGGATTAGAGTGTTTTTTAAAATTCTTTAAAGCAATGTACATTTCATAAAAACAGAGAAAAAACATTTAAGATAAAAATAATGTGATCAGAGTTAAATGAATTCTTCAGCAAAATAATTCAGATTGCTAAATATTGTTTCTGTAGTGATAATATATTTGCACGGCTCAATGTTTTGAACAAATATTTCTACAAGGAATAAGCAATTTTGACTTATTTCAATTAATATGTTTAGAATGGCAATTATACAGTAATCATAATCAGATTAATGTTTATGTTTAGTGTCCTAAAAACAAATTGAGAAGAGGCAGATTTCTTGTTTTTTTCCCAAGTTGGTATTTAATACTATTTAAGACTTTTAAATTTAGCATACCAAATCATTGTGAATAGACTTAACTTGTAAGAAACAAACACAAGTAACAACAATAAACATAATCAGTCCATACTCTGCTGAGTCCAGGCATTTTATGGCTGATTTATAAAAGGAATATGGGACAGTTAAGGGAGAAAGAGTAACAATCTAAACAACCACCAAAAAAAACCAAAACATCTAAAAGGAAAACAGGAAAGACATTCAATCCCTAGCTTTCTTATTACCTTCTAGCTTTGTAAGATTTACAATTTTAATTTCTTTAAAATAGGTATTTTGTGATTAGAAGACTGAATTTCAGCATTATGTTTTTTTTATTAAAGAATGGACTAAAACTAACAGTTAATTACATTTCATTAGAATAGTAATTAAATAAGTAAAAATATAATTTCATAGATTAAGAATTTTTAGTAAATCAAAAAATAGAAGATAAAGATTAATCTTCAGACTATCCTTACATTTTTTTTAAAAAATCCATTAAAGTATAATGAAAATACCATTAAATATGTTCTCAAACTATTTTTGGTATAATTCTATCAGGTCTAAATGCCTCTATTCTGTTCATATTTTATTTTTGCCTTTGTACATAGATAGAATAAAACAAAAGGTGTTATTGCTCCATGTAACAGTTTTGAAGATGATTTTTTTGAAAATGATTGTTTTAATACTTCTTAGAAAACATCAATCAAGATCCCAAAAACCCAATTAAGAAAAGTCAATTTCAGCTTAAATTAACATTAGAAAAACAGAAATCTAATCACTGCAATATTTGTCATTTAAAACAAAACAAAACCACATAAAAATTCTCACACTACAGAATCATACCAAGGAGTCAAATCACTCAGAGATCCTTAGTCTATTTTCCTAACTGGCACATACATGACACAGATAAATTCAGCATTCATACAAAACAACCTTGTTCTCAGAAAATGACCGTGAAATAATTTGACCATAAAAATGGAAATCATATTTTCCAGTTATTTGCTGACTAGACCAAAAAATATGAATTGCATTGTACAGATAACCACTGCCCCCATTTGACTTCTTTAAATTATGATAGTAACTTGTGCTCACTTTTATAAGAAAAGCAAGATAGACATATAGAAAAAATAATTAGCTTTTTTTCTAGTTTTCCCATATAGTTGTCATTTTTTAAACCATTTTTAAAATTATAAATTATTATAAAATTATTATAAAACATAAGCCATATACACAAAAGTGTTTATAATGCAAATGCACAGTTTGGTGAATTATTATGAAGCAAACATTCACATAAGCTACCACCTGTGCCCAGAAATAAAACATTGAGAATCCCCCAAACCACCTACCTGCTCCTTGTTGGTCATAACAGCTTTTCTCCTCCCCAGATACAGCCATATCCTTACTTTTGTGCTAATTGTTTCCCTGCTTTTCTTAATAGCATTACATTCTCTGTGTGCTTAGTTTTGCCTATTTCTGAATTTTATATAAATGAAATTTTTGTGCTTTGCTTTTGTTTAATAATGTTTCTAAGACTTAACTAAGCTGTCGTGTGCAGATGAAATTCATTCAGGGTTACTTTTCTATATAGCAAATGTAGTTATTTTCCCCTGTATTGAGTCTGGAACTTATTATAATGATAAGTAAAGATCAATGTAGGCAATCCCTGTTAAGCATTGTAAGAATATTCCATAAATATATGTACATATTTTTTTCAGTTATATTTAGTATTTTTAAATTATCCAGTTTTGTTGGCAAGAGAAAATATTAAACAAAGCAGACAAATGAAAAGGCTGCATATCCTCTTGCTGTTTCTAATTTTGGGGCAGCAAAGGTACTAGCTAGCAACCAAGAAAGCCAGAGTTAATAAAAGATGCACTCTAGGGTAGAGACAGAGCAGAAATAAAGGCTTTTTGAAAGTTCGCTTTACGCTACTCCAGTTTTTACAAAAGAGCTATATTAATATCTGTTTTCACTAACCAATAGAAATCTGTCCTGGTTGGTGTGGCTCAGTGGGTTGAGCGCTGGCCTGCAAATCAAAGGGTTGCCGGTTCCATTCCCAGTCAGGGCACATGCCTAGGTTGTGGGGCCAGGTCTGCGGTTGGGGGCTTGTGAGAGGCAACCGGTGGATGTATCTCTCACATATTGATGTTTCTCCCTCCCTTCCCATCTCTCTAAAAATAAATAAATAAAATATTCAAAAAAGTGATGAGGATTTTCACTTTTAGGGAAAAAGACAAAAAGTATACAACGTCCAGTGTTTGTTTTGTAGTGAACCATTATGGAGGCAGCGTGGAACCCGAATAGAGAGGGAGAGTGGCACTGCCAACCTCCTTCCTTCTACAGGAACTACCACTCAGCAGCTCAGTATCAAGCTGCTACAGCTTTGAATTATGTCTGTGAACATCTATGCTTTATCTTGATTTATTTTGTGCATCTGTTAGTAGTAAGATGTGTCCTAAGGTTATTGCTTCTTTGCTTTACACTATTTCAGCTTACACAATATTTCATAGGAACACTCTACCTTCAGAGAGCGGAGGAAACCTATATCTAAAACCATTGGAATCCTTGAAATTCATCTCTTCCATAGTTCCCAGATTGTTCCCTTATCCCCAACTCTCAAAGCACATACTGTATCTTATTTGACAATTCTTTAAAAGGACCTTCAAAACATGTACAGCTAGTCTTCCATGAAAGGATAGTAAAAGGAACAGTGTCTTCAGCAGATCATCACTGATTATTCTTACCCCAACTGCCCATAAATGTTTGTTCAGTTCCTATAAATCCCACTACCTATATAGTGAGAGCAGAGAGTTACAGTGACAGAAACTCTGTGGCAGTGATGAGGCCACTGGAGTTTTAAATAATTGTTGCTGGTACTGGATCATTCTCCAACACTTTTTCCCATTTCTTTAGCTCTTCTTGAACCCAGGCTTGCTCTCTATCTCTCGCTCTCTGTCTCGCTGTTTCTTTTTTAACTTTCCTTTTTTTAAATGTTCCATTCTTTCTCCTTGTATTATTTTTCTGTCTGAAAACCTGTCCTAGAGGCACCCACATGTTCTGCTTAAAAGCAATGATGATATTCTGGGCAATACTGGAAGTTCTATTTCTAGTCCAACTCTTTTCATGGTTTTTAAACAAAAACACATACAAAAATCCATAGTTATGATCTTTGTGAAGGTGAGAAAAAAGCAATTTAAGTTAAAAATATTTTAGTATTGTATATCAACTTGCAAAAGAAACCACATTAAGCTTTTCTTCCCTGTTTATGAAATTTATTGGGGTGACACTGGTTAACAAAATTATACAGGTTTCAGGTGCACAATTCCACAGCACATCATCTGTAGACTCACTGTATGTTCACCACCACAAGGCAAGTCTCCTTCCATCACCATTTATCCTCCCCATATCCTACTCTACCCCCCAGGACTCCCCTCCTGCCTTGCAATCATCACACCGTTGTCTGTGTTCATGAGTTTTTTCTCTTTCCTCTTTTTACTCAATCCCTCTATCTCCCCAACCCACACCCCCAATGATGCCCCTTCAAACAGCTATCAACTTACTCGATATCTATATTAATCTTTTTAAATGAGTGACTGTTCAATAGCTCCAATCCTTTGATAGATTCAGCACTTTTAATAATCATCAACTAAAAACTCTGACCTAACAAAAAAGGAAAAATTACTGATCCTTACAATAAGAAGGCTATTTCTTTCCTAACAGGCTAATATTAAACAATGTAGAAAATTGCATAACTAAAACATTTGTACTAAAAGCTAGCAGAGTGGGAAATAATTTTGATTTATACCAATTTGGGGTACGTTTTGGTTACCCCTTTTATATGCAACTGTTTTTACTTTAAAAGAAGAAATTTGTAACACACAAGAATGAGTTGATACTAATTATACAGGTGCTAAAAAGCTGACTTTTAAATTTAGGAAGTAACTCTTTTCTGTTTCTTAATATTCTCACTTTCTTGTAATAGAAATATATAAACATGGCCTCATGGCAGATGGAATGTACCTCCTCATGCCTGGACTTTGAACTTTGCCATGTGACTTGCTCAAACCAATGGGAAACTGGCAAATACCCTAAAACTAACAAATGATCTAAAATATGCTTGGGTAGCTGTGTTTGTGCTCCTTGTGGTCAAGTAAACCACTGTAAGAAGAACTAATTCTGAGTAGATGTTCCCTTGATTCTGAGACCCAGAAAGAGAAAAGCTGGACTGATCCTGTGGTCTGGAGCTGAGGCCAGCCTGTACAGGACAAACTCCAGCTAACCTACAGACCTGTGATCATGAGAACAAATTCTTATTGTTAAATCTACTGAGTTGGGAGGTGGCTTATTGATGAAGTTTATTGATAATTGCTGACAAATACATGAACAAATACAAATAACTACTACTGCCTACATAACAACTTATGGACATATGTACAAATACATAAAACTTTTAGTTATCTAAAAATTAGGAATAGTTCTGCCTGTGTTTTTTCATAATTATAGACATACTAACATCCAGACAAAAGAGTCTGTAAATAATACCTATAATAATGCCTATAAAATGACTCCACTACTAGCTACAAAATGATTTTTAACACTGAAAAAATTATACTTAAAATATAGCACTTCAATGTTTTGTGGAATAAAACACAACACAAAGATAAACATTTTATTTGCCTTTTGTGAACTTTAGTTTTGCAGGAGAAAAGCTTTGTGGACATTGGTTGCAGAACAATGTGAATGTACTTAATACTACTGAACTATACACTTAAAAATGGTTAACATGGTAAATTTTATTGTGTATTTTACTGCAATTAAAAGAAACAGTCTAAGAGAATGGTTCTCACCTTTTTTAGATGACTCTTAATTTTAAAATATCAAATATATATACAGAAAAACCAGAATTCAGTAACAAAATTTTCAGTATTTATAAAATGCTTTACAGATACTGTTAGCATTCATTTCAGTGTCTTTTAATCTATGATAAAGGAAATTAAAATGTCAATTTCCTTTTCCTTAACTTCAAAACAATGACCTCTCTGGTCAGCAGCTTTGGCAGCTGGAAATACCACATGATTTGCTCAGGGTTTTGGTTCTGAAATGTGTCTGATTAACTTTTTTAAAGAGAAAAAAAAGCAATCTTTTACTTCCTCAAAATACACAGTAGTAGACAAAAGTCTTCCAAAACATGGAATGAAGGGACTCAGGGAGGATACCAAAAAAATTTTCTGGTAGTGAAATAACTACAAATTACTGTTTTAAACATAAGTATACATTTTTATTGAAAAAATTATTAATCTTTTAAGGCCTCACATAAAAATTAGTAGAAAAAACTCTGTATCAGTAATAAAAAAAAATAGGCAGAACAAAAAAACTCCAGAAACTCTGAAACAGAATTTTTAAAAATGTCTTCTCTTTTCTCCATCTTAAAATACTTCAAAATTAATCAACATGAGTTTCTCTTCTTAACATATAAACATTCAAATGTTGTTATATTGTAATACTAAACCAATAAATGTTGTTAAGGAAGTCATTTTCACCAAGCCTGGTCTAGCCACATCAGTTTTCCTACTAATCAATCGCTAATTCATTCATTAATTTAACAAATTATTGAACATTATGGAAATGCAGAGGAATGAGCAGAGAACATAGGGATATGTAATAAAATAGGTTGAGACCTGTGAAATGATCCTAGGATTGAATGGTAATCAAATTAATTAGCAAGAGTATTAGAAAATTTAAATAATTTCAAAAATTAGTTAAGATTTTTGGAATTAGTACATGATTGAGGGAATAAATGGAAAGTGAAGTTGTCAACAAAAAAAAATGGTCCATTGATTTACATAGTTGGGTGACTGCATCCTTGATAATGTAACTTCTCCTTACTACTTTAAAAAACTTCATAGTCGACTTGGGGATATGGATGGAATTGGGATTAGAACTGTAAAATGGCAAAGAATATCTGGAAAGTACTTCTATCTTCCACTTTTTACCCTAATTCTTACATTCATATATTAACTCCAAAGCTCCCAATGTTCTCCTCCTACCAGCATTCCCCATTACTGATAAAATTAGCAAAGAAACCAATGAACAAAATATATAAAAAGAAAAAAATAAATTATGCCCTCGTGTACAATTTTGCATTTCAAAAAAATGTCAGGTATCAAGTCATAAACAAAAATGATTAAACTAATCAAGAGATCACAGTAGTTAAAACACAGGATTACATTTTTCCTTTAAGCACAACAAAATTTCAAACGTTACTATGTGCAACTAAATCTTCCTAATACAAATGCCATTGTCTGGTGTACAACACTATTTATCCAGAAAGCCAGGTCTTCATCTGTTCTGTAATAATGCTATTTCTGAAGTTGAAACATCTTTTCTGGATTTCAGAATAACTGCAGAATAGTAGGTGGAAGCTACACCCACCTGCTCCTGGCACCAAACCGGATTTAAAGCTACATTATAGAGCAACCACACAAGCAGCACACCCAAAAGGGGATTCCGGAAGGCCCCAGACTCTGCTGGGAACAACTCTGTCTGCGGCAGGGGCCTGGGGAGGCAGCCCCTAAACACCCTCTCATACATGGTGATAGAGGTTTACCCTTATAATCAGCCAGCCTAAAGGATTAACTCCACCCACAAAAGGGCAAACAGCATTCAAGACTCAACTACAGCAGGAGGGTGCACATAACCCACAAGACACATTCCTAGAGCATGGAGCTCAAGTGATCTGGAAGATTGCAATACTGAGCCCAACAAGACACCTTCATCATAAAGCTATCACAACAAGTTTGGGGTCACAGCAGATCTATCTAATATACAGAGACAAAATGGGGAGACAAAGAAATATGCCCCAGACAATACCAAATAAAAGCCAAGGAGGAAGTAAAACTGTCATTATATGCAGATGACATGATACCACACACAGAAAACCCTTAAGACTCCACCTTAATGACTAGACTAATAAATATATTTGGCAAAGCAGGATACAAAATTAATACTCAGAAATTGGTGGCATTTTTATATACCAACAATTTATCAGAAAGAGAAATTAAGAAAATAACCCCATTTCCTATTGCCACAAAAACAACAACAACAAAATAACGTCCCTAGGAATAAATTTAACCAAGGAGGTAAAAGACCTGAACTTGAAAAATTACAGAAAATTAAAGAAAAAAATTTTGGAAGCTACAAATAAGTGAAGTGTAGACTGTTTGTGTATTGGACTAATTAACATTATTAAAATGTCCGTATCACCCAAAAGCAATCTACAGATTCAATGCAATTCTTATTAAAATACCAATGGCATACTTCACAGATCTAGGACAAATATTTCAAAAATTTATATAGAACCAAAAAGACCCAGAATAGCCTCAGCAATCTTGAGAAAAAAGAACAAAGTTGAAGGTACCACAATAACTGATATCAAACTATACCACAAGGCTACAGTAATCAAATCAGCCTGGTACTGGCATAAGAACAGGCATATAGATGAAAGGAAGAGAACAGAGAGCCCAGAAATAAACTCATGCCTCTATGGTCAATTAATATTGACAAAGGAAGCAAGAGCACACAACGGAGTAAAGATAGTTTCTTCAATAAATGATATTGAGAAAATTGGACAGTTATATGCAAAAAAAAAAAATCAAACTAGACCACCAGCTTATACTGTACACAAGAATAAACTCAAACTGAATTAAATTTGTATATCATGAAAACATAAAAATTCTAGAAGAAAACGCAGGCAGTAAAATTTCAGACATTTCTCACAGAAATATTTTTGCCAACACATCTCCTCAGGCAAGGAAAACAAAGGAAAAAATAAACAAATGGGACTACAAACTAAAAAGTTTTTGCACAGGAAAAGAAACCATCAACAAAATGAAAAGGGAACCCATGAATGGGAGAACATATTTGCCAGTGATACATCAGAAAAGGAGTTAATTTCCAAAATATATAAAGAACATACAAAACTAAACACCAGGACGACAAACAATCCAATTAAAAAATGGGCAAAGGATCTGAATAGACACTTCTCCAAGGAGGACATATAGACAGCCAACAGACATATGAAAAAAATGCTCAACTTCATTAATCATCAGAGAGATGCAAAGTAAAACAACAACGAGTTATTACCTTACACCTGCCAGAATGGTTATCATCAATAAATCACAAACAACAAGTACTGGTATGGATGTGGAGAAAAGGTAACTCTTGTGCACCACTGGTGGGAATGAAGACTGGTGCAGCTACTGTGGAAAACAGTATGAAGTTTTCTCAGAAAATTAAAAATGAAACTGCCTTTGTATCCACTTCTGGGAATATATCCAAAGAAACCTGATACATTAATTTGAAAGAATATATGTAACCCTATTTCACTGCAGTGTTATTTACAATAGCCAATATCTGGAAATAGCCCAAGTGCCCATCAGTAGATGAGTGGATAAAAAAGCATGGTACATTTACATAATGTAATACTACTTGGCTGTAAAAAAAAAAAAGGGAAATCTTACCTTTTGTGATAGCATGGTTGGACCTGAAGATTATTGTACTAAGTGAAATAAATCAGTCAGACAAACACAAATACCATATGATCTCACTTATATGTGGAATCTAATGAATAATATAAACTGATGAACAAAAAATAGAAACAGAGACATGGATACACAGAACAGATAAACAGCTGTCAAAGGGAAAGGGGGTGGGGAGACTAGATGAAAAAAGGTGCAGGGATTAGCTAAAAAATACACACACACACAAACCACATAGAAATGGACAATAGCGTGGTAATTGACAGGGAAGCTGGGGGTGAGGGCTAAGTGGAAGTTGCCAAAGTGGGGGTAAACAGGGATGGAAAGAGACTTTGTTAGGGGTAATGGGCACACAATGCAGTGTGCAGATGATGTTTTATTGAGTTGTACAATTGAAACCTGTATGATTTTGTGAACCAATATCACCCCAATAAATTTAATTAAAACAAAAAAAGAACTCAAGGAGACATAACAAAATGTTACTTAATTGACTCCAGATCCAGAAATAAAAATCTACACAATACATTTTGGAAACAATTGGGAAAGTTAGAGTATGTGCTTGGTATGGATTATATCAGAATTGTTAACTTTATTAGGTATTATAAAGAAATTGTGGATATAAAGGGGGATGTCTCTATTCTTAGAAGATTCAGGCCAGAATATTTAATATTAAAGTATTACAGTATCTGCAATTTATTTTCAAATGACTCAGCAAAATGTTGTATTATTTAAATATAAAGAAAAAGCAGCCCTGACTGGTGTGGTTCTGTGCATTAAGCTCTGGCCTATGAACTGAAAGGTCACTGGTTTGATTCCCAGTCAGGGAACATACCTGGGTTGCAGACCAGGTCCCCCATTGGGGGCGTGCAAGAGGCAATCAGTCCATGTATCTCTCACACATTGAGGTTTCTCTCCCCTTCCTCCTCTCTCCCTTCCCCCTCTCTAAAAATAAATAAATATTATACCTCAACATTTCTATAGATGTAAATTTTTAAAAATAAAAAATGAGAGTAAAAGAAATGTCTCTTCTATTTTTTAACTTTTTGAACAGGTAATATACTAACATGAATATCTTATATTCATTGAATGACAGACTCATTGAATGACAGACTCCTGCATTAACCCACATTCCCGCATACACATAGGAGTTACATTCATACATATACAAGTAATTAATATTTGTACTTTTTTGTGTATCCTTTCAGAATTTTTTATGTGTGTAGAAGCAAATTTGAACACATGATCATATCCACCACTGCCCACATTTGCAATACTTAACAATATGCCAAGAAGATCTTTCTAAATTAGACCAGAGAAAGCTTTTAATTCTTTTTTTAAAGCTTTGTACTATTCCATTACATTGTTGTACCAAAGTCTTTTAATCTGTTCTCTATAAATGCACATTTAGTTATTTCTACTATTTTACTATAATAAACAATGCTGCAATAAATGACTTTATTTACAATCATTTCAAAAATAAATGTAGGATTAATATGTAGAAAAAATTCTCAGAATTGGAACTAGTGATTTTGGAATTCAGATATCCTAACTCCAAAAGAACATACTTATTAAAAAGATTAAACATATGACACAGTTTTCTGAGATTTATTTCCCATTGAATGGATTAAGGCATAGAAAGTATGATATGCAGTGCATCTCAACACTTTAAAAGAGCTATTACTCACAAAACACATAAATGAACAAAAAGAATCACATGTGCATCAACAACAGTCCTGGGAGATCTCTGTAATTATCTGTAATATCTGCTCCACCCAGTCTATAATAACACAAATTGTGATTCTGTGACATTACCAAACAATTTGAACATCCTGAAAACCACATCATTACCATGCACTGTGTCTTAGCTAATTGGTACTTATTTATTACCATGGCATGATTTTGAAAATGGATAATCACTTAAAAAAATCATTTAAGAACAACAATCATTGAATGCCTTGGGCACTTAGCTTCTCAGATACTTGGGTAGCTGAGTGAACTCAGGTTATATTGTATTGTATTGTATTATATTAATTATATTATATTATATTATATGCCATGTAGAACAGACTAAGAGAGTTGACTTACTTCCCAGAAGAAGTTATACAAACAAAAGTGCTTAAGAATTGTTGATTTCAAATTTTGAGGCTGCCAAAAAATCTTCATAGACTGCCTGTAGGAGTAAATGCCCATGCTGAGATACATGCATAGGGATAAGCAAGTAAAGTAGTGGGAAAAACAGAAGTCTATGACAAAATTCTGAGGATGTTTGTATGTGCTTAATAAAGCATATCACTACAGCCCAGGTCTAGAAATACTAAAACGTGCATGAGGCCCTGGCCGGGTAGCTCAGTTGGTTAGTGTTGTCCAGATAAACCAAGGTTGTGGGTTCCATCATCGGTCAGGGCACATACAAGAAACCAACGAATATACAAATAAATGGAATAACACTCTCACTCTCTCTCTTTCTCTCCTGCCCTGCCTTCCTCTAAAATCAATCAATAAAATAATAAAATAAGCCCGAGATAAGGCACCAGGAAACAGGTGGCAAAGAAAGATCAGGGGGCTGAAGGGCAGTGGCTCTGCTGAACTGTGACTGGTTCTTGGGAGAGCAAAAGACTTTGGATTGGAATAGAAACACCTCCAACCATTCATTTCACCCCCTGGTCTGCTTACTGCCTCTCTGAGAACCCCATTCTCTCAAAAAATTACACTGTGTAGCTGTAAAAAAATAATGTGATAGATATTTTGATATTGTAATATAAGGGGCAATCTTATCCACCCTGCCTTCATTCTAGTGTGCCTTCCTAAAATGCAAAGGCTAGAAAGCAAAAAGCCTACATTTCTTAGAGTCTTCTGCAGGAATTCAGATCTAATGTTATATCAGCCAAATGAATGCACTTACAAAAGATTTGGAAGTCCGCACTGAAATGGATCTGTTCTGCTGTTTCTAAAAGCAAAAATGGCTAGTGGAAACTTAATTTTTCTGTGGCTGCTATAACAAATTTAGTACAATGTTGATGAAATAAAATAACAGAAATTTATTCTCTCATGTTTCTTCTGAAGACAAAAGTCTGAAATCAGTTTCACTGGGTTGAATCACAGTGTTCACAGGGTTGTGTTCTCTCAGAGCTCTAGGCTTTTTCCACGTCTGGTAGCTGTTGGCATATCCTGGGGCTTATGGTTGCACCATTCAAATCTCCGCCTCCAAAGTGACACTGCCTTCTGTTCTCTTTGTCAAACTTCCATCTGCCTCTGTAAGGACGCTTCTAATGGCATTTAGGGATCACACTGATAATCCAGATAATCTACCCATCACAAAATCCTTAATTTAATTAGTCACATTTGCAAAGATCTTTTTTCCAAATGAAGAAACATTTACAGGTTTCATAGATTATAACCTGATATCTTTGGAGAACCATAGTTTAGGCTACCATATGCTGTACAGCAGAGACATGTGTCTAGTCGCCCATTTCATGGGTATAGAAAACAGCACATAAGTATTCACAAGGAGTGGCAGGTGTTGCAATATTCTGGAGACAGCAGCAGTCATGGTTTCTAGAGTGTGGTGGATTCCTGATCATGCAAGTGGCATTAGGGTTCTACAGCAGTAAGTTTTCTCAGAAGAGATGTTAACTCCCTTCCCCAGGTTCTGTAGTATGGCTTTGGAAGTTATTCCTGAAAGCTCAAGCTAGATTCTTTGTCTTTTTTATTAGAGAGACACTTTAAGTGTTTGACATTATTTTGAAGTTGTCAGTGTATTCCCAGCCAACACTGACTGTGTCTGCTCAACTACTATTGATTTTATTTATCAAAAAGATAAGAAATAACAAGTGTTTCAGAGGATGTGTAGAGAAGGGAAATCTTCTGCACTATTGGTAGAAATGTAAATTGGTGTAGAGATTATGGAGTTTCCTAAAAAAATTAAAAATAGAACTACCATATGATCCAGCAATTCCAAAGAAAACAAAAACACTCACTTCAAAAGATGTATGTACCCCCATGTTCACTGCAGCATGATTCACAATAGCCAAAATACAGAAACAACGAATGTGCCCAACAATGGATGAGCAGATAAAAAAATGGTGATACACACACATGCAGACTCTTAGAATGGATTATTATTCAGTCACAAATATAAGGAAATCTTGCCATTTGCAACTACACGGGTGGACCTTGGGGCATTATGCTAAGTGGAGTAAATTACACAAAATACAGTATGATCTGACCAATATGTGGAATGTAAAAAAAAAAAGTGAACTCATAAATACAGAGAACAGGTTGGTGGTTGTAAGAGATGCAGAGTAGGTGAAATGTGTGATGGGGTCAAAAGGTATAAACTTTAAGTTATAAAATTAAAAAATTATGGGGATGTAATGTACAGCAAGGTGACTGTAGTTAACACTGTATTGCACATTTAAAAGTAAATTTTAAAAGCTCTCATCATAAGAAAAAAATATTTGTAACTATGTATGGTGACAGAAGTTAACTAGAGTTATTGTGGTAATCATTTTGCAACATACAAAAATAGTGAATTGTTAAGCTGATACCTAAACCTAATATAATTTTATATGTTAATTATACCTCCGTTTGAAAAAAACAACATATTTTAAAGACAGTTGCTATTCAAATCATGTCTACTTTCATCTTGGTTTTGAAAATATTTTCAGTGCTTTCATGTATCTATTATTCTACTTTTTATGGCACACCAACATCTGAAACCACTAAATATTTATTAGATGGATATTCAATTTTGTAAACATGAAAATATGCAGAAAATTCTCAGTAATCAGAGATACTACAAGGAAATGAGGCACAGATAAGGAAGGTAAAGAGGAAACACACATGAAACTAGAAATCATAAAAGATAAGAATTGATTGTTAAAATAAAAACAAGGAAATTATTTCTTGATCTACATACAAATCTGACTAGTATTTCAGGAGACTTTCTTTTTAAAGATTTTCTTTATTTATTTTTAGAGAGAGGGGAAAGGAGGGAGAAAAAGTGGGAGAGAAACATCAATGTGTGGTTGCCTCTCACACATCCGCTATTGGGGACCTAGTCAGCAACCCAGACATGTGCCTTGACTGGGAACTGATCCAGTGACCCTTTCGTTCACAAGGCAGGCAATCAATCCACTAAGCCACACCAACAAGGGCATTAGACATTTATTTTTAAATATCAGTCAATTGGACAATATATGCTTGTAACTTAGATTTCACAGAGCAAAAGTTTCCATGGAGTTTGCTGGTAAAGTCAAGGTTCATCAACAGACTTTACTCTGTACATCCATACAATCAAGTAACAATATTTTAAAACACCAACATTAAGAGGGATTATTTTTTTAAGAAAATACAGGCAAAGCGGGTAGATATGGGATGAAATTGATAATCAGGGCAGAGGTAACAAAACTTCAGAATAAAAACTGACTAAAACTGCACAATGTGTAAATAGTCTTGCTACTACTGCACTAAAGAATTAATATATATTTTTAAAACATTTTATTTATTGATTTTTAGAGAGGAAGGGAGAGAGAAAGAAAGAGAAACATCAATTTGGTGTTCCACTTATTTATGCATTCACTGTTGATTCTTGTACCTGTCTAACTGAGGATTGAACCTGCAACCTTGACTTATGGAAATGAAACGCTAACCAAATGAGCTATGCTGCCAGGGCAAGAATTAATTTTTTAAATTCTTTTTTTATTTTATTGATTATGCTATTACAGTTGTCCCATTTTCCCCCTTCTCTCCCCTCCACCCTGCCCACCCCCTCCCACCCACATTCCCCCCCCTTTAGTTTAGTTCATAAGTTCTTTAGCTTCTACATTTCCCATACTATTCTTGCCCTCCCCCTGTCTATTTTCTACCTATTGTCTATACTACTTATTCTCTATA